>JAHWFP010242106.1:0-14060 GCA_023313725.1 Lithobius niger
TTAAGGCCGTGTCAGTCTGGCTTAGCGGTAGGACCTTGGCCTTTGATTTCAGAGGTCGTGGGTTCGATTCCCCGCTCAGGCAGTCTGCAATATAAGTCCAAAAGGCAACGTAAATAGGTCTGCATCCGTTAACCAATTTCGAGCCCATTGGCTTTCCTTCCCGTTTAAGTTTTTACACGGTCGCAATAATCAAACGATTATAAATTGAAGACATGAGGTGCATGAGTCTCTGTCGGTATGTGATTGGCACTTTTCCATGACATTACCACAGGGACTGTTTAAATATGCAGTCATGGTGGCCTTCGAATGTCTGCTTTTGGGACCTTTCTTTTTGGAACGAGAATTACAAGTCTTTCCGATGAATTAAAACGCAGTAACAGAATGAGACATGATTTTTTTATTATTTTTTTTTTCGCTTGTCAGTCCACAAAGTTAGCTCCTTTATTTTCTTGCTTTTATTTATTTAGGAGAAAAATTTGAAGCAGTATTTTGACAACATTAGAAGTCGTAGTAGCATTCACCGAACACAATGAAAACTAACTGAATAGAATTTATTTTACCACTGTCGAGAAACAGAAAGAGGACCTTTTCTCTATCTAAAAATTAGTGGACGTTAACACTGGTGGTTGAACGACCAAGAAGACCATTGTTTAGATACACCGGTTACGACATCTCGTCCAGGTCTCGTTTTAATACAGAAGAGACTTTGTTGAGGCGATAGTGAGACTGACATTATATCCCGAGACCAAGACGATATCGAGACTGTAAAGTCTCGACGAGTCTAAACACACAAAAAAAAATAAGCAGCTCAAAATGAATTATTTCAAGTCATCGTTTTAACATATTTTAATACAAATCAAAAGAACATTTTATCAAAAGAAGAAAGTCTGTAATAAATAAACTTTACTGAGGTTGTTTATTCGTTATTAATAGGAACGTATAACGAGCTCCAGTTATATCACCAAACTCTTTTTCCCAACCCCCCATTCTCTCTCCCCATTTTATCTTCAATTTTTGCTTGATTTCGTCATAAGGAAAATTAGAAGGCAATTTATTAACCGTTTCACGACGATGATTAACAGGTATTTAACGTTTTTCGGTAATGGCAAACATGCATTTGTCTTGTTCTCTTGTGTGCTATTTAACTTTCAGCTTAAATTTGTTTTGTAAATCCTTGGAAACAAAAGACTATCCTATGTCGTAAAAAGGTTTCGTTGACAATTTGTCTGCCATTTTTCCCCCATCTTCATCGAAAGTAATTTCAGCAATGTAGAAATTTCAGAACACGGAGTTTATCGAGACATGTTCGAAATACAAGGTTGCAAAGTCTAAACGAAACTCAAACCGAGATTGGCATCAAGTGTCGTCTCGTCTCTATCGAATTCCTAGTCAAAAGAGAAAATGAGTTAATTTACATTTGGGTGGTCGGAAGCCTTGGTTGAACGAATTTTAGTTTTGAACACATATATTTTATTTGGGCTTAAACGGTTTCCGTCACCGACTTATTGGTTGCTACATAGTTCTGAGCTGGTTATGGAACAGGATAGTTTTAGGATTCATGCACAAAGGTTAAAACAAATGCACTACAAATGTGTACAAAAATGCGTACATGCTACATGATTGTCTCATGTGCCAGAGGTTGCGGGTTCTATGCTGACTCAGACCACCACTATGCACTCGGAGAGGGAAGGGTCCTAGAAATGTGCTCTTGCTCATGTCGAGTGGGATATGTAAACGATCCTAGGCGTTTCCTAGCAAAATCGTCCATCTTCAGCCCGCGAAACCCTCAGCAGTTGAAAAGAACATTAATTCGACTATTTTCATTATTTTCTATATACAGTTTTTTGCCTACAAGCCTGTAACTTACCCTCGTTTGGACTTTTGCAGAATACCTTTCTCCATTGGCTATTTTAGTATACAGGTGAGCCATTTACAGATTTATAGGGGGGGGGGGGGAGGGTATAATCCTGAGAGCTTAATAACATTTGATCAAATATAATCTTCAGAAATTGTGGGCATCTCGGTGGTGAACTTATTTCGAAGGTGCCTCTATCGCTTTTCAAGATTCGTAAAAATATTAATAAACTGCACCAGTGGCGTACACAGGGGCGGGGCAGCGGGGGGGGGGGGGGGTTTCTACCCCCTGCCTTTTGTTATGCCCTATTTTGCCCTTCTGAAGAAAAAATATGCCATATTTTGCTTTTCTGTACTGAAAAATGCTGGTCGCAGCGAGGAGAAAGGGCCTAGAGCTCTAAAAGAGCAAAAAGAAAGCTAGGAAGCCAAAGAAAGGGGCCAAAATGGTAAAAAAAGTGAGAGTGACAAGCAAAAGAAAAAAGGTCCCCAGAAAAATAAAGCCTCAGAGTGCTCTTTCACTGAAAGTTGCCCCTAGCCTCTATTGATACTGCACTTGAAATTGCAATGCTTGTCAAATTTTAAACAACTGGAAAGTTGATGTAATTGTACAATTATAACTAAGTAGGATAGTCTCCAAATGTAAAAACGTCAACATTAACAACAACGTGGCGTGAAAAATCCACTTAACACCCTTACATGTTGAAAACTCGCTTATGATATTTGTAGACTAATTTTAATCTTCTGTCATATGGCAAAGTCTGTTGCAGTCATTCAGTCAATTCTGTTGTCACCGTTGCAGTTTGAAAGTGAGTGACTCGTATAATTGATACGTATTATTATATATAGACAAGATAATTTCGTCATGTTATTAAAAGTGGAGTTCGTTAATAGTAGTTTGCACTATGGCAAATCAATGCGTATGCCGATTGATTTCACTGAGGACTTCGTTCTCTTACATTCTAAGCTAAAAAAAAACGTAGACTGTTACCAAAGTGTAGAAGAAACCTTAGTAAATATTTGTGTGGTTAACTGAAAGAAGCGGTAGCCTCTTTTCCTATGGCATTTATTTTTTTCCTTTATACAAATTCGAGTCCCAGCATGCAGTACCCTGATAAGAAATCGTAGAAACGGTGTTTTTTTTTGTGAGGGGAAAGCAACTTCTGGTTAAATCCTGGTTTGATTGCAATTCAAATGACCTATTCCATGTTTCAAGCATTGGGATTTGTCGCATATCTTTGTTAGTGCGTCTACTTGGTGCAGGGCTTCTGGCTTGTTCCTTGATAGACCGACCTGTTTGGACCCCCCGTTGCTTTCTCGCTCTTTCGGTTTGGGACGCTCCACTGGCACCTGTCGCGGCGCAACTTTGAGGAAGTCCCAAGACATGGGACAAAGAGTGCCGCCGTGGTAAAGGTGTCCACCCATCTATTGTTGGCTTACCTTATGGCCGGTACGGAACTTTACAACAAAAATAACAGAAAACAAAAATAATGAAGTAAAAGATGAAATAAATGAAAAAAATAAAAACTTACCGACTACTATGACGTGTCCAAAGACTTCTTCGTTTCCGATGGCAGAACAGTTCCATCGTCGTTGGCGAAATTGATTTTGGCATTCGACGATGGCCATGCGTGCTCCCTCGCCGATAGCAGCGACGGCGTCCGGCCGACTTTGGCACAGGCTTCGTTGGGCGGGGGCGAGGCCCGGTATTTTGCTGCAGATCACGCTGGCTCCGAGAGCCAAGACAGTCGACATCGCCCTGCAAAGACACACCAGCACCAATAAGAGATGCAGGCTCCTCATGCTGCTGCGACCTCGGCCATATCGCTTCAGCCATCAGCAGTTATTTTGTCGTTGGACGCTTCGGCAAGCTAAATGCCTTGTACTGCCGACGCTCCAACTGCTGCAACAACCTGAGAGTAGTCGGTGCAACCACAGCAACATCGCAACACGGGCTGGCTGGCTGGCTGGCTGGCGAGCGCACGTGGGCCGGCCGAGCACCGTTGACGTAGAGCACTTTGGGCCGTCGCTTGCCGCCCCGCCACCACCACCAACCCGGTGGCAAAGCTTTAGCAGCGCATGCGCACACACCCTTCCCGTGAGGTCCGGCCGCGCGCCGAAAAGACTCGTTTCGGAACGAATCGGTAAAAGAAGGAACGGGAAAGCCCTCTTTACCTTCGCTGCACCCCCTCCCCCCCCCCCCCTCTCCCTCCTTTCCTTCTAATACCTTTGCTCCGCTCATGTCCGGCCATCCAGGTATGTTCACGGTGGACACCCGCAGGGCTGGCAACACACTAGAGTTTCACCTGCTGTGTTGAGTTGCACCGACCACTACTATACGACATGGACGAAAATCGCCGCTGGTCTTTCTCCTTTTCGTTAATCCTCGTGTTATATTATGACAGAAAAAAGGAAAGTTATTGAAGGGTAAACAGACTGGATGGCAGCAGGTGCGCTATCAAGTTTTGACCAGATTTAACAAACAGTAAAAAAGTTTTATGTCGTATCGAGTTAAAATGGAAGTGAATATATTAGGGAGAAGGACAGTGACTAGGTTAGAGGATAGCATACCAAGTGGAGGAGGAAAATAAACGCGAAATATGCATATATACAGTGTTGTAATGGGGTCAACATCGCTCGTAATGTAAAGTCAATTTTTCACTATGTTGATTATTTCGGCAGTGTACGTTATTTAACGACTACTTTAATGTCCACTGTTTTGAAAACTGGTTGCTTTTTTTCTGTTTTTAAGCGACTTTTTTATAACAGCTTTCTTGGATCCTCCAGATGAATGAAGGCCCTGAACGTAAAAGTGGGTTAGCGAGGAAAAGATATGCTCTGTCACAAAATTAGATGGCAGAATTAATAGTACACTTACAGGCAAAAGAGGCCAAGGGCTGATTTTTGGTGTGTTTGCCGAAATTGTAGCGCTTGAGGCTGACGACTATTTGTCAGTAACAACTGAATTTCAAATGTGAAATTGATTTTATGTAACCCACTCTAGTATCGCGCTTTGCTCCTCTCTCTCTCTCTCGACTATATAGCTGTCAATTCTCGACCTGGTCGTCTATTATTGACTTTTATTTATGATGCTGCAACCCCCCCCCCCCCTTCCCCGCCGCGTCCAACCCGACTTCTCTGAAACCTAAATGCTTTATCTGGATGGCTGGTGATGTTGTCGTTTACTCTTGAAGGATGACACACTAGCGTTTGTCGAGTGCAAGAGACATTGAAAATAAGCAAAGAGGCAATATTTCTTTTAAAAATGTCGTTCCCTTAGGTTACCCATTACGAAGATGTGCTGCTGGTTTGCGAACATTCCATTACAATTCAATGTTTTAAGTTTACAATGGCGATTTGCTGTATGCGTTTAAAGAATGAAAAGCTTCATGATTTTTTCGAACATTGACCAATATGGGCCAAATCCGAATTCTTCCAAGTTCTCGGGGATTTCAATTGATGCGCAAACTGTCATTCCAGTCGTATCTTTCGTTTGACCAGGAGATTATAACCCTAGCTAACCAAATTAATAGATACGCTATAACCTTCACTGTTCCGCCACTAATTTTAATGAGGGTTCGTTCAATGCTTTCATGATTATGTTTATTTATTTATTTATTTTTTTACTTACTACGTTAACGCAAAAAAAATAAAAATTGTAAGGGCAACCAGGCCTACTTCGGCTTTTAAGGTAGTCATGATGCAACCGATAAACCAGCATGTTTGTTATTCCAGTCAGAGTTTCATCTTAGAAGAAGCGGAGTCGATTTTACTCAGTACCGGAGGTCCCCTCACAAACTGAGTAGCAGCAGTCCTGTGGTCAAAGTGGAATTCCAAACCAAGTGGACTTCAATTCCCCCTCAAAACATTTAAGACCGAGTTGTCCTTCTTTTTAGGATCAAGCCACGTGCTGTGGATTTTGAAATGTTACTGTGACAGCTAATTTTTAACAGCTACTTTTTTAACCAATAATCAACCAAAAAGTTATTGATATCAATAATACCAATACGTGAGGACCGATGACCATAATAATGAAACAATTTCAAATCGATCAGAAACTGGGTAACCATTTGGAGTAATCACTGTGTATGTTTTCTGTTAACACCACAAAACTGCACCAACTTTCAGCTTTCGATTGGTTATTCATATTACACGGGTTACAAAAATCGCTTAATTTTTGCTTTCTACGATGTTTGTGGCTGTCTGACGTCAAACTCGTACTAATTTGAAAGTGTTTGCTGTAGCATGATGAGTGTTCGCATCAACTGAATTGCGTTTTTGAATGCAGTTGATACCTTGAGACCTGGTATACAATGTTATTACTTTACTTTATTTACGTTTGCACTGTGATGCCGTGCAGGCTTTGCAGCAAATACAAAAATCTCAAGGTCAAAGTAAATAGTTTACATGAAAGGTGGCATATTTATGTAAACATAATTTTAATCCCTTTTTTTTTCTTTTTTCACATTGGCACCTCAAGAAAATACCAATATACTGTCCAGTACATTACTAGTGTGTATAGAAAAGGATATAAAGCAGAAACATAATATTATGGTACACAAAAACTTGAACTATTTACAATAATATTATAGCCTATATTAAATAGCCTAGTAATATAGCCTACAGGAATATAGCCAAGTAATATAGCCTAGTAAATAAAGTCAAACATTAATAGTGTAGAAATATGGTAAATAGAAGTGATACTCTGAAGTCTTTTACTAGTTAAAAATTGCCAGTTTGAGTAGGCCACACAAGCGTCTAAACCATTTTTTAAAGCATAGTACGTTACTGAACTTCATTCGCATTTAGTTATTCATTTATACAGTAACAATTCTGCATTATGGGCCTACTTGTAGCTACTCCACACAAGAAATTGTGAAGGATGTAAAAACACACATGGAAAAAAGTATCTCTCTAAGTGACGCAAACAAGAAAGAGGACAGAGATTTGGGATGAAGGCACATCTAGCCGGGTCCGTTGAAAGGTTGCTTATGCATGCATAAACTGTACTCACTGCTCGGGGCACTCACTACTTAAGTGGCACTTAACACGCGGCTTTCGTAACGCTACCGTTTGAAGCGTTGTTTTCTGAATGGATACGTAGGCTATGCTTAATTTGGAGGAGAGCGTGAAAACAAGTGAGTCTTCTCACCGATCTACCTGTTTATGTTTCTTTGTTAATGGAGTTCGTCACTAAGTCACGCCGAAATTTCAAACCTATTGTTTTTTTTTCTTTTTTTTTTTTTTCTCAGTGTAAATCAACTTACTTCGTTTTCGACGAACATGGCAGCCGGGAGAAAACCTTGTTAATGACTAGCACCAATTAAAGGCAGAAATGCTGGCGTTTTGCTGTTGTACTTCAGTGGGAGTCAGCTCCTACATGGGCTCCTTTTTTCTGCGTACACTAATTCACTCTCACTTGGCTTCAAATGTTAAAAAAAGTGTCACCTTCAGAAGATGCTTCAACAAAGATGATGCTAAATCCTCCGAAAAAGTATCGGGACGCATCATATATATCACCCGAACTTACACGTAGCCAACACAAAGTTCTGCATATTTGGAAGTTTGACGCGCTCTCAGCCGAAGCCAGAAGAAGTGAAATAGGATGGAAAGCCAAATGGGCTCGATCAGGGTTAAATCAATACAGATGCAAACATATTTACGTTGCCTTTTGGACTTATAATTCAGACTGCCTGAGCGGGGAGTTGAACCCTCGACCTTTGAAACCAAAGGCGCAAGTTCTGCAGCTGAGCCATACTGAATAGGCCGTATCAGTATGGGTCAGCGGTTAGGACTCACGCCTTTGCTTTGAAAGGTCGCGGGTTCAATTCCCCACTTCGGCAGTCTGACATTAGTCCAAAAGGCAATGCAAATAGGTTTCCATACATTTTGGTATTTATTTGAAGCCAGAAATAACGGTATTTTTTAACAGGAATTACTATAACTATATAATCCCAGAAAAATCATATGCAACCTAACTTAAATATTACGTTGGTTGGTCTGCACGTCCAGATGTTTGAACGAATATATTTCCGTCAGTCTTTGCAACTTGATAATCCATCAAAGTCGACTGAGATGAAAACTCGCGTGTTTGCTGCTCATGTCTGTAAAGTAAGCGGATTAGGGACACGGAATCAAAACGGTGAAGTCCAGTTTCTTTTACCAAATCCCGTTTCGCCAAATCTCATTTTGTCAAAAAGAAAGCAGGTTAAAAGCTTTTACCTAAAGGGCAAATCCCGTTACGCCAAACCTAATTCGACAAATTTTTAGGTACAAGAAATGTAATACCTTATTCCTATGAAATGGGCATTTGAAATAGACAATCAATGGCAGAATAATGCAATTGATGTATTGGAGTTTTGAAAACTGGCAATACAGAAAGAAAAATGTGTACTTTAAATATAGTTTAAACAGGACGGATAGCCAAAGGGGCTCGAGAAGGGTTAGATAAATACGGATGCAAGCCTATTTACGTTGCATTTTGGTCTTAAATATCAGACTTTCAGGTCGTGGGTTCAATTCCCTGCTCAGGCAGTCTGACATTTAAGTCAAAAGGCAACGTAAATAGGTCCTCATCCGTGTTTATTTAAATATTGTTTGGAATGCTTGGTCGCCACTATAGGTCAATGCCAAGTTTCTCTTTTAAAAGAATAGTTAGTTTTACGCATGATAGTTACACTTGCCTAAACGGGAATTCTCGTTTTGAAAAATTCCGTTTCACAAAATTAAAATATTCTTTAAAAATTTAACATTGCAGAGGTAAATACGCATGTCTAATTGGAAGGAATTTGTGATTAGTTGCTGTTTCTGATGTTATTTGTTTAGCAGCAGCGAACGCGGCACCGCCGCTTCTCCCACTGATAAATAATGTGAGTTCGGTGGACTTCTAGACTAAGACACGTAAAAATACCAATTCCTACTAAAGCCAAAGGAAAGAGACCGTAAATTTGGATTTCCGGCTTTTTCATCGTAATTTATAAGAAAAGATGGATTTCATCAAACTGGACAAAACATATATGATATCTCCCCAAAATAAAACTAGTTAAAGATTCCTGCCAAAATTTTTGGCTGTTTGATGTCGGATATCAAACGCCAAGCTCTTTCACCAAGTTAATCAATCCCACCGACTAAGAAGACTTCAAACGTTAACTGAAATACTAGAAAATTGCGCAGTAAGCAGTCTTCAAATTTTTCATTTAACTTTCGAACTATTAGCTGGAGGGATTAACTTGGCAAAAGAGCTTGGCGTTTGATATCACGACTTCAAAAGGCCGTAAAGATTGGCGGGGATCCAAACAAGTTTTAATTTGGGAAGATTAACGTACTAGCCGTGACAAGCTCACAGATTATGGCCCGATAAACAAAACTGCTTGATACCGCCCGAACGGAAGTCTAAAATGACCACACAGGTTCGAATCCAAATTTAATCGTTTAATGGAGCGAAAATGCTTGAAGTGGTGAACTGTCCGCTATTCTAGTGTGAGAGACTTTCATTTTTTTTTTCATAATTTATCACAAAACTTCTATACTGGATTAATATACACAAATTACGGTAAATTTCATATAGCCAAACAGAAAATACGCCAAACTGCTAAAACCATACAGTATACAAGCTACTGTATTACGACGTTATTGCAAGAGTTTAATTTTTTTTCCCGTCTGACTTAGCCTACTTCCCAAACTCTTGAAGTATTTATAGCAATTTCTGTATACAAATTGACCGAGTATTGGCTAGGGAATGCTGCATTTTCGGTATGCGTGGAGAGTTCCTGTTTTTTGTTATCTTGTTAGGCGTGGCCGAATAAGCAAACAAGTGCACATTCGAGTCAAAGCGCGATCCCCCTCCGTACAAACCCGCGCTTTTGGCGGCGTTCGCGACCAAATATTTGGGTGTTCGCGTGGGATCGCCCGGCGCGTGTAACGCATGCCAATTACCAGGTGGGTGGGGGCAGGGAAGACGGTCACGTGACCATCAACACAACCGCCAATTCACGCTACTCTTAAATCCATCTGTTACACAAGTACGTTAATTGTTGGACGTTCCCAGTTACTCTTAAAACCCCTTGGTGTTATCTTTAACAATTCCGATGACTAAATATGAATGCGCGATTGCGTGTAAGTTTCAGAATCGCCAAAGCGCGCAAATGAAGCATGCAGTCTATTCCGATTTTCGATATTAAAAATTTTGGTTCGGACTTTCCTCAAAAAGAATGAACCTAATCTGCAACCAGTATCAAAATTACTATGGAAGACGTAAGCCTTCACACTGACGAATTTTCTCACGGATGGGCCTGGGGCAAATGCTTCAAAACCCTATAATCAAACGCGTAACGTATTGAGTCATTGAGTACAGATCATATCAAACAAATTTTAATTAATAAACAAAAACGGAACGTTAAATGTTTAGAGTAAAGGTCTAAAAAGTCAAAACCTAGAAGGAACACAGACAAGCGTTGACAGTCAGGGTCTAGGTGTAAAATTTTGTCAGTAAGAGGCTGGCAAACATTAGACCCTTACTATTCGGTGGTTAGCTTAGTTCTAGTCTGTTCGGACAGAACATGAACGGTTGTAGCAGGTTTACTTTGTTCTTAGAATGTTGTTAAGGTACTTTAAAACACAATTTTCTTGTGAAGTTTGGAATTTTGTCTTTTGATGCTTTAGAATTTTTTATTATATTTCGGCGATTTATGGTAGAGGATAAGCATTAATGCTCTCTGCTGTGAATATACTGTCATGTTACTAAATCGAAAAATAATTTTCAACATAAAGCAAAGCAGGAAACATATACCAACTACCACTGGATCATCTAAAAAACTAAAGAAGCCATTGGCCCATTGGCTTTCCGTCCCGTTTTAACCGCTGGATCATCACATGGGTCTTTGTAGGAGGATTTCCAGTTTTTCGTCAAAATGTATTTATTCCTGGCCACCGGGTAGTAAGGGTCTAATGCTTACCAGGCTCTTACTGACAAAATTTTACACCTAGACCCTGACTGTCAAAGCTTGTCCGTGTACCTTCTAGGTTTTGACTTTTTAGACCCTTACTCTAAACATTTAACGTTCCGTTTTTGTTTATTAATTCGTGTTACTTTTAGAATTGCAGCTAAACTGTAAAACAGTGCAATTGACGGTCAAAGCTGAGAGTCTAACACAGAGACCCTAGGATGACCTTACTAACCAGGCTATCGCCAGTGTTAATAATAGAAACAAATCCTTTAATATTCAGTCTACGTCTTGAAGCTGGCGGCTGCTAATTCACATTGTTGCATAATAACAATGTTTAAAACAATGTAAAACAATCAATCTGGTCGTTTAGAGCTCCGTAACATCTGAACCACTTGACCAATTAGAAAAGGCTTTATGGAAAGGGCACATCTACAGAGCAATACCTGTAAAATGAGCTAAGAACCAGATTTATTAACACTGGTGATATAGCCAGTGTTAGTAAGGGTCGACCTAGGATCTATGTGTTAAACTTTCATCTTTGCGAGCTTATAACTCCGTCAAAAGTAAACATCTTTAAACCAAATTTGGAATCTAGTCTTGAATAGTCAAGGCCTGTCTGCAGTCCAAAAACTGTGAAATTTGGTCCATCCAAACCCGAGATGCAGACAGGGGCCAAATAGAAAACTTCTTGTTCTTGTTCTGGGGATACTTTCGTCTGTCCTCTCTACAGGTCAAACCATTTGTCCTATAAATCTGGTTCTTAGCTCATTTTACAGGTATTGCTCTGTAGATGTACCCTTTCCATAATGCCTTTTCTAATTGGTCAAGTGGTCAACAAGAAGTTGTCTATTTGGCCCCTGTCTGCATCTCGGGTTTGGCTGGACCGAATTTCACAATTTTTGGACTGCAGACAGGCTTTGACTATTCAAGGCTAGATTCCAAATTTGGTTTAAAGATGTTTACTTTTGACGGAGTTATAAGCTCGCAAAGTTGAGAGTTTAACACTGAGGTAGGTCGACCCTTACTACACTGGCTATCGCCTGTGTTAATAATATAGAACTGCTAGAAAACAGAACGGCCAACTCGATTTTTGTGAAGTTAAGTAGGTTCACGACTTCAAACGATGAAAACTTGGCGGGATGGATGCTTAATAATTAAGTTTTTGCTTTGGACAGATTTATTTGACGTTTCTGCATTAACTAAAATTTTAAAACCATTGCGGGAATGAGCTAACAGATAAGAAACAATCAGCTAATAAAACAACCAACTCAATTGTTTATTTTGTCTTATGGGGGAATAACCCCTCCTTTCCCTGGTCGGCAGAGCCTTATTCGTCCGGTAATACACTTCTGTTAACATTTAATTAGCAGAATCAAAATGGCCAAATTTTTATGACTGAGAAAAATTGGGTGAGGCGGAAGTCTGGATACCCCCCTTGCCACCCAAACTAGTTATGAGAACCACATAACTGTACAAGCATAAACCATGGTTCGGGAACATCTAATGATGGTGGAGTGAATGACCAAGGTGTTCTTCAAAGTCAACCAACCCGAAATTACTAAAAGGAAAGGGGAGAGAACAATGGTTCCAGTTATAGAGTTGAAGAGGATATCCCAAAAACAAAGAATATGCAAATATAATGGAAATAGGCCTAGAACTACCGCCAAAGCAGCTACACTCATAAAAAAAAAAGTGGATTATGAGCTTCACTCAAGAGGTTTCATGCGCTCCCAGTCGAAGTCATGGAGCCAATAGGCGAGAGGGACAATTTTGCTATAGGTAATTCCAATCGCACATTCCTAGGATTCTTTACAATTCACGAGCGACATACGTACACATGAATCAATGCATCATTTCTTGTCCTGCAGTGAAGCAACTGTGTTGAAATGAACAGTCAGATCAATAGTTAAAGTACGGCAGACATTACAACACGGTTTGAAATCAAGTACTTTGGAACCAGTAGCACCAGCGGTAACAGTAAAACTAATATTTCGGAACCAAATAGGCAAAGGGTTTACCATCATGAGCGAATAAACGCAATAAAAATCTAGACACACGCTAGTGTGTCGCGCCAAGTTCGGCAACAAACATCACAACAAACATCACATCAATTCAATTGTCGAGGTGTAAACCATTGTAGTGCGACGCCATAGCGTCAGTGTTTTATATCTTGAAGTATAGTTGGGTACATTTCAGGTACTTGGGGGAAAATAATAATGCGGTACAAAAGCTGTGTTGAAATCGAGAGCAATGACCCACCTGACAAAAATTAACTCGTGTAGGAATGCTAGCTGAGCTGTTTTCAATGCAAAATCTGACCCTCAATAACGTTGAAAATGTGTTACTAGTTACTACCTAGCTAGCTAATCCGCTCATCCCCATGTTAAATCCCATAGGGTAACTAACTATTCATCGATACCGAGATAACGTGAAGGCTTCCAGCTATGAAATTGGATGAATGGGTGCAGTACAATACGAACTGCGTACTTTAATGGTTTGAAGCCTACGGGTGTAACGGGGATGGCGTGGGAGGGCCCGTAAGTACGAAAATATTGTTATAACCATTGTTAGTATTGCCGGCATCGTCTCTCATTGGACGGCCAAAGTTCGGACAATGACAACGCGTATACTGACGTGCGTGCCTAGACACACAGTGTATCACGATAAATCTAAACAACGTTGCCAAAGAAATTGTATTCACGTCTAATTCACGAAAAATAAACCAACTGTAAAAACAAAGCAAAATAAGCAAAGCCAAAAACTGATGAAGAGGCCACCAAGTTGAGAGTGGTTCGGCCCATGAAAGGAGTGATATCAACACACCAAAACTAATTAAATAAAACAAATAACAAAAAAATTAAAACCAAACCAAAAACCTATAATGAAGTGACTACGTTGAGAATGGTTCGGCCTATTAGTAAAGTGTTGAAAACCAATTACTTGTTGACGTGGCACTTTGTTACAAATCTGCACAGAAGCTGAGTTGAGTAAATACACAATTTAAAAAAAAGGCGCGATATCATATCAAAAACCAAAACTGGTAAAAGGGGCCGCCAAGTTCCGAATGGTTCGGCCCTTCAAAGGAGTGATATCAACACACCAAAACATTCGCCAACTTAATCGCACCGAATAATACTTTGGACGTTAATGAAAACTTGAACATTGCTAGCGAAAGTAGCAATGTTCTAGTTTTTGTTTAATCTTCGAACTATTAAGTGGTGCGATTAACTTGGCGAATGTTTTGGTGTGTTGATATCACTCCTT
>JAHWFP010242107.1:0-21463 GCA_023313725.1 Lithobius niger
TTTTTTAATGACGGGCGGGCGAAGCAGAGGACGGGAGATTCTCCTAAATGTGCGGTGTCTGTATGTCTATATCCACGATATTCGTTGTGCATATTAGAATTGGGTAAGACATTTCGGGATGTTGAGTCTCATATATCAAAATTAATCACGACGTCAAATTTTCAGGAAATTAATCATGACATCAAATATCGTGAAAATTAAGCATGACATCAACTTTCAGGGAAATTAATCATGACATCAAATATTCAGGAAAATTAATCATGACAGGAAATATTCAGCAAAATTAAACAGAAATTAATGTAAAGTAATTAAAAAAAGACTTGACACATAAAACGACACCTAAAAGAAACATGTAAAAGTAAGAAATAAATTTCTTCAAAGAAGAAAACAGCAGCGGTTGCAGCGTTTAAGTGGGTTCGGATGGAGATTTTGACGAGTTAAGAGTAATGGGGATTGAAACACAAAGGAGGGCGTTAGAAGGTGTGCTGCGGTTTGGGTGGGGGAAAAACAAGATTCGAACCTACATTAAGTTATTAACCAGTCGTGGGTGGTTCAGTTGTTGGATGGAATCATAGGAGAAGAAAGGGGTGGGGATGGAAAAGAAACTTAACGCGCACGCCGGTACCCTTTTCGATCAAAAGAGGACGTGACGGAAGTAGGTTCATAGCAATACGCCTGCACTGTAGCATGTTCATTAATAGCAACTAGGTGAACACCCACTGAGAGCTTCATCTGTTCATCAGTTGATGCGAATGGACGATTGTGAGCGCATTTTCACGCAATAAACTTAGGTGTTAATATAGCACACTGCACAAACTACATCGTTCAAATTAGTACAGAGCCATACTTCAATTCTTTCTGTAAACGTTCGTTCAGGTAATGTATCAAACCATACAATCAATAATTACCCTTAACTGGTTTAAAAAATGGTTGTTAACTTTTACGTACGGTGAACGAATTAGTTCTATACTGCTGTGATGCTACTGTTTACAGCATCGTTTTCGGGTTGCCTAGTTTACATAGAGCCTGCATCATCGCAAATACATGTCGGCCACACAATGAAAGTTAGGCAACAATCCTATCGAAAAAACACCATTCAGTTGTTTACCGCGAATTAGTAGTTACATAGCTATTAGCAATTGACGAATTCAGCCAAACAACTTCAGCGACGAACCAAGATGGCGGGGCTCACTTCCCGTTAACGTGCCAGGTTGTCATGGAAACGTAAGAGAGTGCGTTGATGTGAGAGCAGTTTCTTTTCCATCCCCATCCCTTTCTTCTTCTATGATGAAATATTAACACTGGCGACAGCCAGTGTTAGTAAGGGTCGACCTAGGATCTCTGTGTAAACTTTCAACTTTGACAGCTTATAACTCCGTCAAAAGTAAACATCTTTAAACCAAATTTGGAATCGAGCCTTGACTAGTCAAGGCCTGTCTGCAGTCCAAAAATTGTGAAATTCGGGCGAGCCAAACCCGAGATACAGAGAGGGGCCAAATAGACAACTTCTTGCCTCTTGGTCTTGGTCTTGGTTTTGGTCCTGATCAGGGGATATACCTTTCGTCTGTCCTCTCGACAGGTCAAACCATTTGTCCTATGAAGCCAGTTCTTAGCTCATTTTACAGGTATTGCTTTGTAGATGTGCTCTTTCCATAAGGCATATTCTAATTGGTCAAGTGGTTTAGGGGTTATGGAGCTCTAAACGACCAGATTTATTGTTTTACATTGTTTTAAACATTGTTATTATGCAACATAGGGCCTTAGGGCTTCGGGCAGATGACCAGGAGTGGTTAACGCTCGTTAAACCCTTTATTATGCAACAATGCCAATTAGCAAACGCCAGCTGAAAGACTGAAGATTAAAGGATTTGTTTGTATTATTAACACTGGCGACAGCCAGTATTGGTAAGAGTCAGCTTAAGGTCTCTGTGTTAAACTTTCAATTTTGACCGTCAACTACACTGTTTTACAGTTTAGCTGCAATTCTAAAAGTAACACGAATTAATAAACAAAATCGGAACATTAAATGTTTAGAGTAAGGGTCTAAAAGTCAAAACCTAGAAGGAACACGGACAAGGTTTGACAGTAAGGGTCTAGGTATACAATTTTGTAAGAGGCTGGTAAGCATTAGATATACCCGGTGGTCAGAAATAAATACATTTTTACGAAAACTGGAAATCGTCCTACAATGACCCGTGTGATGAACCAGTGGTAGTATGGTATACGTTTGCTGCTTTGCTTTATGTTGAAAATTATTTTTCGATTTAGCAACATGGCAGGGTATTCGAGTGGTGGAAAAAAACCGTAGAAAAAATAGCGATAGGTAAAAGAAAAGAACGCGGGGAAAAAAGCTGTAGGAAAAAAACCTTGCGAGAATAGTTCCCTGTGAAACTCTGTACCCTATGCCTGATATTCGAGCGAAGACAACTGACCTAACCTAACCTATAATAACTACAATACGAAAAAATAATTAATTTTTTTTCCCTTTGGCTGTTTTTCTATGCATTTTTTCCTGTTTTTTTTTTCGCGAACACGCTTTGTACTTATGGCAGTCACAAAATGCCACCAAAAGCAGATTACGTCGCTTAAGCCTTTAGGATGTGTCAATATGTATGTATGTATTCGTATAAGTGTATATACGCATACGCCTTTCCTGTTTATTATAACAGACTCCATTCACTGTCTGGAATACGTCGTTCGGTGTAGTATACTACAATGGGCTTTGCTTGAGAGACTTGCGTTTGCTCTATACTATGGTCGAATAGCAGTCAGAGTTAAAGCAGTGGTGGTTGTTGTTGTTATCACGTGGTCCAGTAACATCACTTCCTATTTTAATCGATTTATTTCGCCTTTAAAGTTGTTTTCCTTCTTACCCTTTAACCGCTACGTGCAGTTCTCAGTCCGCGTATGTTGCCTTCGCACCGTTTCGCGAGATTTATTGGAATTAACGTAATTTCCGCTTGGTTTTTCACGGGACTTGGCGTTTCACGCGCGATAAGAAAACATCAATAGCAGAGGAAACGAGGGGGCACGTGACAGCTGAACGCCAAACTTGTCTCGTCATAAAACGGAAACGCATCATCGTTACGGTTAAGGTCCGACAGCAGACCCAACATGTAAGCGTGCCTAACTGTAAATACGCGTGGGATGCTCGAAATGTACTCCCCACTATTTAACAGAAAATCTCCTAGACGCCACACTTTAAAATGGACTTTTAGCAAGGGATTAACTACCCGGTAAGAATCCTTATAACTGTGCTTGATGTGAAATATCGAGGAATCTCGTAAGTTGGAAGGTAAACCCCTGTAAAGGAGCAACCTAATCACGTACTTCGGTCAAACGCTAGTTTACATAGGATACGTTACAGCCCTTCGCTTCTTGTCTTCGCGTATCCTGCTTCTATGTTTCTGTAAAGGCGCGAAAACCAGATACGAAACCATGCAGACAGACAAACCCCCGTAAGCACTTTTGGTTAGTTAATGAAAGAGAGTTATCAGCCGGTTGTTGGCTACACACTTTGGACGGGCGGCATTCCCAGACGCGGCGATCTCTCTTTAAAATAAAATAAATAAATAGATAGATAGAAAGAAACGAGGAAGGGAAGAAAAAAAAAGATTAAGTCTTTTTTAATTCGTCTGAATAAGCTACTTTAAGTTCTGGCAGCTTATACCTAACAAAAACCTTCTTCCATTTTACAACTGGTCTCAGAATCGGGTTACATTTACGAGTCATAAAAGTGACTAATCTTCTGGACTGAGTTTTCGGTTGAAATGACCTTCTCAAGGTGTGGAGGAAATTATGTTGAAGGAAAGGGTTTTGTACTTAAGCAATCTTTATAATAAATAATAAAACAATGATAATGAAGCATTATTGTGTAGAAAAGTAAGGCATGCGTAATCGAGCTTACAGCGTGTTTCCTGCAGCATTGTGAATGTTCCCCGCCCTACCTTTATGCATTATCGTCATGATTTCTGATCTTTGAGCTCGTACCCGTGCACTGAAAAATAAGTCTGGAAAAAGGCAGCCAAAGGGAAAAAACCGCAAAAAAAAAAGGTGCGGAAAAAAGCCTACAATGACTACTGTTGTTAAAGGGAGCCGAGCCCAAACCAGGTTGTCTGCAGAAATCCAGACGGAATTAGCTGAAGAAATCCTAGCGGAAAACTCAGAATCTTTGACACTACTACTAACTACTACGATTCTGATACAAAGCTTTGGGCTTAGATAAGATAAGATAAGACTTTTATTTTGTTACCAATCAATGGCAGCGAGAAATGGTAAGGGCCCCAGAAAGATGCCACTAACAACCATACTCAAAATTTACGTTTCGATGATAGGGCGTAGGAAGATAGAGTAAAGTTCTTATAAAGTCTACGTGCGTTCGTTACTGGTGTATGCTAACCCGGTCTGGTCCTCGCGACTGTTGAAGGATATTGACAAGACCGAATCGGTCTAGAGGAGATTTACAAAACATTTACCTGGTCTAGTTGGGAAACAATACTACCACTGCCTTATTATTATAAGTGCATTAAAATTTCGACACTCTAGAATATTGACGCCTGAAGGCTGATTTAATATAAACTTGCACATTGTTTGCTGACTGTTGATCTGCTTTTTTTCGACGTTTGCACTAACTCCAGAACTCAGGGAAACCATCTTAGGATCATTAACAGGGGGTTTTACTTGAATATTATTGTAGGTGATACTTCTTCGCTTTAAGAGTGATCCCTGCATGGAATTCATTGCGCAACGATTGACTGGGCCCCGTCGCTTTTTATCTTTCGGGAACTTCTTAATAAATGCGATCTGCGGGCTCACTTACTTCGTCCGATAAACTGTCCCGGACATTTTATTAAAACTTTTAACAAGTAAATCTTAAACTCTGCATATGCCAAAAGAAACTAGTGTAAACAGCAACTCTCATACGAATACACTCGCACCAAATGACACGGCAGAGTGCTCGGCTCAGTCAACTATCCTAAAGCCCGGTGTACATTCGGCCGGTTGATTGGGCCGATAATTTGCAAGTCGAGTTGACTCGCTACTCGCCCTTTACTCGCCCTATACTCTCCCAATGTAAACCTCTACTCTACAGGGCGAGTAGAGGGCGAGTACCAAGTCTACTCGACTCCCACATTACTCGGCCAAGTGAAATATAATGTACACCCGCCTTTATGTACATCCGCCTATGCTGTTTCATTTGAAACCTTAACCAGCTTTCTACGTTACGTTAGTTAGTTCTCTGGCCCAAAAGAAAACCGGCACGTTAATAAGTTCAAATAATAGTGTTTTTGTGGGTCCAGTCAGTGGGGGGAGGGGGCGATTCGCCCCCTCAGTGAGATTTAGAAAGCTTATTCGGCAAATTGGGTCAAGTGACTTTTTCATAACTGAAAAATTATTTACCGTCAGATGGCTGCATTTTGAGGTCAAAGACGCAACTTTCATATTAGCTAATTTATTAACACTGGCGATAGCCAGTGTTAGTAAGGGTCGACCTAGGATCGCTGTATTAAACTCTCAACTTTGAGAGCTTATAACTCCGTCAAAAGGAAACATCTTTAAACCAAATTTGGAATCTAGCCTTGACTAGGCAGAGCCTGTCTTCAGTCCAAAATTTGTGAAATTCGGTCTAACCAAACCCGAGATACAGAGAGGCGCCAAATAGACAACTTCTTGTTCTGCTTCTTCTTGATGATGATGATGATGTTGTTGTTGTTCTGCGGATAGTTTCGTCTGTCCTCTCTACAGGGCAAACCATTTGTCCTATAAAGCTGGTTCTTAGCTCATTTTACAGGTATTGGTCTGTAGATGTGCCCTTTCCATAAAGTATTTTCTAATTGGTCAAGTTGTTCAGGGGTTATGAAGCTCTAAACGACCAGATTGATTGTTTTACATTGTTTTAAACATTGTTATTATGCAACAATGCCAATTAGCAAAAGCCAGCTGCAAGACGTAGACTGTAGATTAAAGAAATTGTTTCTAATTAATAAACAAAAACGTATCGTTAAAAATTAAAAGTAAGGGTCTAAAAGTCAAAACCTGTAAGGAACACGGACAAGCTTTGACTGTAAGGGTCTAGGTGTCAAATTTGGCCAGTAAGACACTGCTAAGCATTAGACCCTTACTACCCGGTTTTTGAGGAACAGCTGTCCGAGATCGTCCTATAAAGACCCATGAGATGATCCAATGATAGGGGGCGTGGGTTTCCTACATTGCTTTAGGTTGACATTTTTCCGGTTTGGTAACATGGCAGCGATTCCAAGCAAGACAACCTGCTACAAGCGTAAGCGTAGTTCAGTAAGCCACCTTTATGCACTTACGTTTGATCGAAGTGCAACGGAGAGATTAACGTGCTATGCAAGTGATTTGGGGGCGAACTGGGTAGCCCGTGTTAGTAAGGGTCAGCCTAGGGTCTCTGTGTTAAACTATCAACTTTGACCGTCAACTGCACTGTTTTACAGTTTAGCTGCAATTCTAAAAGTAACACGAATTAATAAACAAAAACGGAACGTTAAATTTTTAGAGTAAGGGTCTAAAAGTCAAAACCTAGAAGGTACACGGACAAGCTTTGACAGTCAGGGTCTAGGTGTACCATTTTGTCAGTAGAGGCTGGTAAGCATTAGACCCTTACTACCCGGTGGTCAGCAATAAATATATTTTGACAAAAAAACTGTAAATCCTCCTACAAAGACCCATGTGATGATCCAGTTGTAGTACGGTATACGTGTCCTGCTTTGCGTTATGTTGAAAAATATTTTTCGATTTAGTTACAAGACTGCATATTCGCAGCAGGGAGCATTAATTTGGTTATCCTCTGCCATAAATCTACGAAATATAATAAAAAAATCTAAAGCAGCAAAAGACAAAATGCCGAATCGTCACAAGAAAATTGTGCTCTTAAATTTCCATAACAATATTCTAAGAACAAAGAAAACCTGCTACAACCGTTCAGACACACAGTCTATCCAATAGACTAGAACTAAGCTAACCACCGGGTAGTAAGGGTCTAATGCTTACCAGCCTCTGACAAAATGGTACACCTAGACCCTGACTGTCAAAGCTTGTCCGTGTACCTTCTAGGTTTTGACTTTTAGACCCTTACTCTAAAAATTTAACGTTCCGTTTTTGTTTATTAATACTTTTACTGTTTCTCCTTTAAATCACTTAAGTAACCCGGTAACAAATGGAGAAATACGAAAATCAGTAAAGATAAACAGTTAGAATTACTAACTCCGTATTTTGCTTAAAATTCCCAACAAAGTATCAGTGTTTAAACAATAAGTATCTAGTATGAAAAACTGAAACATTACAAAAATTTTTTGGCGTATAATGCATTTAGCAAAACTGGTGTTGGTGGCTAAAAATGTTTCCAACGGCACTTTACGAGGCCGGAAAATGCCGGAAAATAACAAAAATGCACCAGCTTCCGGGGCTCTTATTCGGTTCTCCTTCCACACCATTCGGCTAAATGCCTAGTGTTGCCCCCTCAGTACAAATCCCTAGTTACGCCACTGGGTCCACTGTTAACGATTGAGATCTTCAAACTTTTCTTTCAAGTGAAGCAGCGTCAAAAAATGGAAAATGTTATGTACATTACAGCTACATATGCCAATACCCTAGTTTCCTTACTGACCAGACATCGTCAGCAGAATGACCAGGCAACTAGCCCGCGTTGCGACTATGAGCTGGCGTTGCAGTCTTGGAATTTGGCCAAAATGTATGTCTGACCATCGCTGTGACGTTCGCGGCAGCCTCTATCTACTAAACGATTAATTTCACTTTATTTTAAAGAATTTCAGTGTCAATGGTTCCATTAAGACATTCTAACTGCTGGTGACGCCACTTGACCTTGTTCTCGCTCCTCATTCAGCCAACTCTTTATTTATGTATTTATTTATTTGTTTTCCAAGTGTATTTGCGCGACTTCCGTGATAGGCCAATGATACTGGAACCGGAAATCTTTACTGGTGCCTTGAAAAAATAACTCTCCTGATCGTTACGTCATTGGGAAGGTACCCTCTCTCCCTCCCCATTTCCAAAGTCGCCCGGTCAGCGTTTGATGATTATGACGTCATAACGTTCTGCCACCTGATCAGCTCGAGACCTCATGCGTGGGAGGTTGATGGGCGCCTTGAGTCCCGGCCAATGTCAACATTTTGCTTAAAGGTGGGAGTCGTGGACAAATTTTGTTTAAGTCACAGTTACCATCCAGGTTTACACTGAAAAAAATGTAAGGGAACGTAATCCAATAGATGTTCTGTTTGTTAAGAACGTTTACAGATATCTATACCGTTAAAAACGTATACCATACAAAAACCCCATAAGGGTAATGGGAGCCCTGAAGTTTTCGCCGTAGAAAGTGTTGATATCAGAGCCAAAATGGCTGTCACTAAGTTTGTGGTCGGAACCGTGATCCCTCAAGCTTAACAGGCAATTACCGAGGTGTCAGTTAATACTGAGTGATTATGGGGTTGGAACAGATAACTTGGTGGTAGCCATTTTTGCTCTGATATCACTACTTTCTATGGCGAAAACTTGATGGCTCCCTTTACTGTTGTGGAATTTTTGTATGATATCACCTCTTTTGATATTGACTGAGAGCTCCATATGAATATACACCGGTAACTGTAAATCGTTTCTTGAACAGGTTAAATCGTCACCTCGGTATAATTAATGGTCGCTGATTAATCACATTTCCATAAAGTGCCCGTTGTATTATATTTGATTGTAAAACAGAAACAAGTGGGCACGATAAGTTAGTTTAGTTTAGGCCTGCGCCTGCGTGTTTGTACTCCTATTCCTCCTGAAGAAACTTGTCCCTATACGAAGGGAATAGCAGCGCTAAATGAAAGTTAATTTACTTTCATCTCCCGAACTTGTCATTTTTTTTTTTACCATTACATACGTGAAAAACTGCCCTATAAACGGTTTCATGACGTCACAGTTTGATAAAAAAAACTTTATTGTTCAGGCAACTTGGTTCCAAAAGTATGTTTAGAAACTTCGTTTAAAAAGAAAACACATAAACGCACACGTATAGGACCACGACATATTTTGTATCGCATACATCAGGATTAATTGGCTTCAATTGGTTGGATGCACTAAAAAAGTAGGGTTTTAAAAGCATGTCATACATTCGTGTTTCTGAAGAAGGAGTGCACGAAATGAGTGAGCAAAGCGAGCTATTTCCGCACATAGTAAACCTTTTTTACGTAAAACAAATCCTTTTTTACTGTATATGAACTACTGACAGTCCAAGGAATGTGATGAACGAGCAATAAGTGCAATTAGCTTGCATCGTAATAATCAGTCATAGGTTTTGTGAGGCTATAGGGATTGAATAAACTATATAAAGCATTGGATCGCTGCTAATAGAATGAGCAAAGCAAACGACATGGCTTGTTTGAAAATTAAACAAAACAAAAATGTTTGGGGTTCGTTTACGTTCTCCTCTGCAGTTATCCGCTTTAACATGTTAGAAAAATCAGGTAGTGCGAGGAAGTGCTACGGGCTTTCCCACCAAGATACACTGAAGATGATGAAGAAGTTCAAAACTTATTTTTCAAGCAATATTTATGTCCCCCCGTCACCCTTCCTACCACTCCGTTTGTTATAGAATGACTTTGGAGGTTTGTCACGCTCTCAGCCGTAGCCATGGCGACATAGTTATAAAATAACTAGCTGGCAGCCCGTCAAAGACGGGCGACTACAGTTAGTCACATTATATTTTTATTTTGTAGTGACGACAAAAACCAACATTTCACTTACAAAGATTTTCAAAATGGTCATGATCGCTAACTGGTATTTTTTGCCCATAAAAAATTGCATTAATTGGCCTTGTTAAATATCCAGGTGAATATTTTGTGTATGTGTAATTCCTCCCTCCCCGACATCGCCACCTATGGGGTTAGTTGGGATCCCCTCCCACCACCAAGCAAACTGACCATGTTTTTTTTTTTTACTGGTCCATAAGAACACAGGTTCGTAAATAAAAAAAATTGTTACGGGAAAATGGTCGCTAGTTGGTAAGCCGTTATGACAACTCGTGCATTTGTCTGTCCCTTGACCCAGATTGCTGAGCTGCTGCTCGCGAGCTATTTCTCAGTTGGCTTTGAGGAAGTAGGCAATGGTCATCATAACAGCTGTGCCACACGTCCGTTGCTGCAGTGAGGTGATGATACGTCACACGTTTACGGTTTTACTCAGGGTTTTCACGGCGACACATTTTTTACCTCTGAAGTAGCTGATATTTTCCTTTACTTGTCGAAAAATCTCTTTCTGCCTTAAAAAATGTTATAGTTATTGTTAAAGCAGTTGGAATAAACTCTTAGCATAAAAAACAAATTAATTCGTAGTATGCAGCAATTCTGAATTAATCCAAAAATAAATGTGTTAAGGATTCCCGCCAAGCTTTTCCGCCGTTTGAAGTCGTGATATCAAACACCGACTCTTTCGCCAAGCTAGTCTTCGAAGGTTAAATGAAATATATGAAAATTATAGACTACGCATGTTTCAATTATTTCATTTAACTTTTGAAGTCTTTTAAGTCGGTGGGATTAGCTTGGCGAAAGAGTTGGCGTTTTATACCATGACTTCAAACGGCCGAAAACCTTGGCGGGAATCATTAACAAGTTTTGTTTTGTTGTAGATGTCACATAATTTTGGTCCAGATTGCGGCAACTGTAAATGACAGTGACGTGACAGTCACTCTCCCTTACGCGGCAGCGAAATCAAAGAGAAAGGTTAAGTGGCGAATCGAATGCCGTTAACCTGGTAGACATTTTGCAGCCGAGGAATTTACCCCACATTTCCCTCTTTTATCCTTTTTTCCTATGGACTGGTGAATTTCCGTGAAAGTTCCCTTGTTAGTGGTTATTTTTTGAAACTTTTGAAACCTATTTTAAAGCATGGTGGAGAAAGACGATTGCTCCTATTTTCCCTCCCCGCCAGCCTCTCTGGACTTCTCATGAATTTTGCCTACCTCTGGCTATGACGCCTCCAGCCTTTTTAAATTACCATCTTCTTAAAAAAGATGCCCAAAAAAAGTAATAAATAATAAGATGATTTAATTCTTGATCACTGCGGGAGTGTAGTCTAACCTTTATTTTGTACTTCAGAGGATTACGAACACCGTATTATATTCTTACGTTAATGCTCATTCAAAAGATCGTGTTAGCTGCGAATAAAAAATGATGGATGATCTAAACGCAGCCAAAAAAGGGTTCTGCGCCCCTACAGAGAAGATGGCGCCGATACGGTGTTCGCGCCATAACTCAGTTGTCAGTGTGACCTGTGCCAACATTCGTGACTACGGTATCAACGCTTAGCTTCTTTGCTTGCTGTTTAACTTGGTCTTTTTTAATTCTTTTCTTTTTTTTTTCTTTTATTTGAGTGACTTTGCGGGCAAGAAGTGTTAAAAGTCGGGGCAGATCACAACCGAATTAGACAGCGACGTAATGCGGATTAATGATGATTCCAGGCGAGTTTTTTTTTGTATTATTTTTTTTTTTGTTATTCATTTTTTTGTTATTAGGCCTATTATTTTTTTAAATCTTTTAGTATGGAAGCTGAATCACTCCTGTCTTTATAATGCTCCATCGTTGAACTTTAGTACAAGAGTAATTTTTTTTTTAATGTGCCTGAAGTACACGTTCGGAGATCTATAGGTTCACCATTACCATCTTTAATGCGATGACTCACTCGACTCGCGAAAAGACGGGAGATGTTGATAAACGAAAACGAAAGATTTACGTGGGAATGGCTATCAGATGAGTCATCTTCGCCATAAAGTCTTAGCAAGCCTGAAATTCGTCACCCACGATTCAACAGTATCTTATTTCGAGCGTGTATTCTCTATAGGAGAAAGTTTGTGGTAGTATTTCAGTTTTAAATAGTTTTAACTTTGTGCGGGTTTATGATAACTTCAGTGGTGAGCGCTTGTGCACAAGATTCGCGCAATAAAAACATAGAAAAACCATTGAAAGTGCTTGAAAATTGCGAAGTGTTTTCCAGACGTTTAAGAGATTTGAATTCTGGTGTGTGACCTGGAAAGGGCCTGATTGCTGTTTATTCAGGAGTCTGTTTCTTTTTTTTCCCGACTCTAATTGGTAAGATATTGTTTTCTAAGTTATTGAAAGAGGAAATTTTAGCTGTCGCGGGCTTATTAACATTTTTAACTTATCTGGCAACAAAGAATGCAGCAACGACAGCTAGAAAGACGGCTGCTTGTCAAGACGCTCGGTATTAGAATGCCTACGTTCTTAAAGAAAAAAAGGAAACCTTTATTATCCTACGTCTACAATACTACTGCACGTTTTTCTATTATTTTTTACATCCTATTGTGTCACTAGCGTTAGTATCCGGCTTCGCCCGGGGTTTTGTTTCGCCCGGGGCTTTGTTTAGCCCGGGGTTTTGTTACCTGCTGGTTCCCGAACTTTAAATTAAGACGGTTAATGTTTCTTCATTTAGCTTCGTGGTTATGTTTTGCCCGTGGGTTTTGTTTAGCCCATGGGTTTTGTTTCTAATTGTTTGCCTGGGCTTTCATTAAGACGGTTAATTTTACTTCATTCTCTTCCCCTCCCCGTCCCCTCACTCCCTTCGCAACCCTTTAGACTGGGGGTTTATTTCCTGTCTCTACCTTCCCATCCCTTTTCTTTCCCTCCTTTCTCTTGAGCGATCCATGCATTTGGACATTGGTGACCTATAATGGACTCCCCTTTCCTCCTGTCCCTACCCACTTTCTCCCTACGCTTCTGTACTCGTCCCTTTTCCTTTCTTGAGCGATCCATGCGGTTGGTTCTGGTGACAACTATAGGACTCCCCCCTTTCCTCCCCTGTCACTCCCTCCCCAGTCCTTTCCCTTCACGCCTTTCTCTTGAGCGATCCCTGCGTTTGGTCGCTGGTGATATCTAGTGGAGCCCCTTTCCTCCCCTACCTACCCTGTCTCTCCCTACGCTTCCCTATAACCTGCCCCTTTTCTTTTTCTTTTCTTCCTTTCTCTGGAGCGATCCATGCGTTTGGTTCCTGTTGACATCTAGTGGACGACTTTCAAAATCCAAGTCTGCCACTTTTGCTGTGGTCTTTACTTTCGTGAGACAATTTAAAAAAACTATACAACAATGTTAAATCATTGGAGCTCGACTCCTCAACTGACGACTATCGCGTTTGCCTCGTCTCTCACTTTTGCTTTATGACATCAGTGGGCATATTACTGAATACCGAGATAACACACGTTACATTTTTTTTTTATTACAGTGGTTTCGTCCACTTTCATTTAATTGTCGTCAATTTTAATATAGCGGAAAGTGTAACAGCGGACGAAAGCAGAAGCAAATTAGAAAACAAAAACGAATTCGTTTGGTGTTAGTCAAAACAGCAAAGGAACACAAATCATCTTTCCTATAAGGTTTCAAATACAAAAAATGTTCCTGATGCTGTTCTCAACCATTGCAACCACCACAATAAACTGTTTCAAATTACCTTTACAGCTTTTGTATTTCTGAACCTGGTAGGTGATACTTGGCTTAACAGCATCACTGAAAAACATAGATGGTAAACTGGAAACGAAACGACTTGACTGAAGAAAACACAAATTAATAAAAAAAAAATACGGGATTAGACCTATATGAGATGTTGGCTATGTGTGTATTTGGTTGTCGTAAGCAACATATTATTCAATTATCTAATCATTACAAAACAGAGCCGTTATATGTTATAATATTATTTCTATGTTTAGGTATCAAAATATTTGAAAGCTTGGCACTACTTTAATCTGCATTCTATTAAAAAGTGGTATAATATAATACATTATATTTAACTGTTGATTTCCCCTTTTCTAATATTTGCAGTGGTAAGTTTTTATGTTGGTTGCAATGGTTGAGGGAGGGCATCAGTAAGGTTCCCATGGATTTAGCACTTTAGGTACATTGTGTTAGCTGAACCCTTGCAGAAAAGCTTATTCGTTTTCATTTTCTGTTTTGACTTTAAACTTCATCTTGAACAGCAAACGAGGTTGTTTCGTTGTCGTTTTGTACTGCGGCATACAAACTTGGTCTTTTGCGCGTCTTGCAAACGCACTGAATTTTGCTTGCTTCGCCCGCACATTCAGTGCAAGTCCTTCTATAGGAGGTTGGTTTGCCTGCAGCTCTCTTTCAGCGCTTTTTTTTTAATTTTATTTTTTTACTTTAGGGTCCGAACCCAAACCGAATTATGTGCCCCCACTACATAGAGTTGACGACGAGGGGGGCAATTTCAGCGTTTTTGGTCTTTATTCGATAACGTTTCCTTCTCACGTTTTCTCAAAGTGTGAGTAAATTGTTGGTTCAATAGCTTCGCAAGCATTTGTTTAATCTCCAGCCCGGGCCCTACATCTTTCCCTCCGCCCGCCAACGAAAACACCGATTAAATCGCTAACTTGGCACTGGCAAAAATAAGATGCAACCAAAAACTAGAAAATGAGCGCTATCAAAAACAAAACCCAGAAGGGTGAAAAAAAACTCGCTAAGTTTCAGCCATTCAAAGTAGTGATATCAGAAAAAATGGCTTCCACCCCATTGCTACATGGTAACAAAAACGGCTGTCAGCAAGTTGCCACTATGCTATCACCAAGCTGTCACTATGTAGTAATGTGGTGGCGGCAGCCATATTTGTTCTGATATCACTACTTTGATTGGCTGAAATGTGGCGGGTTCTTTCACCCTTCTTGGTTTTGTTTCTGATAGCCTTTACTTCTCTTATGTGTAGATCCCGCGTTATAATTTAGTTAAGTCGACCTGAACCACAACAAATTTGGTATTGTTAGGGGCATAAGCGCCCTAACAAATAATTTACTCTTTGGCCCATCTTGTTAGTTCGTTAAAGGATTAAAGTAAATACTGAAGTAGCCTAATATTGATTTAGAAGTTTCCTCGTAGTCCCAAGCCTCTCTTTTTGTTTTATCCGGGTTTTTATTATGCAAGACCTAATAAAATAGTGAAGCGATGACGCAGAGACGATAGGAGAAAGCGGGTGACGCTGTACATCTCCTATCGTCTTGTCTTTTGGCCACTAACTACTCAACAGATAGCGTCTTTGCTCACATCTCGTGGATGCTCTCACGCCAGCGCGTCCACTCTCCGACAAATTGCTAGCAAAACTGCATAATTTAGTACTCAAGTCTTTCCAAGCTGCTTCTTGCAGTTCAAGGCTTCTTGTCAGACGATGCTTGAAGTTGGCTGTCTACAAGTTTCTTGATGCTATCTTTCCCGTCTTTCTCCCATTTTTTGTGCATTTTTTTTGTTCATTAAAAAAAAAATGAGCCAAAGTATTCTTCCCCGTTGTCATTGCGCACGAGCAAAGAAAACACAAAGCACAACTTCATTTAAATTTTATCAAAATTGTTTCCTGGGGGGGGGGGGGTACTGCGAGTGGATTTGAACCGATGACCTCCCGATCAGAATTCACCCTCCCAAGACGACCGTCTGAGAAATCTGTCCGGCTTTCACATTAAAGAAAAGGGCAGCGCGCCAAGTTAGCTTGTTAAATGGGTTAATATTGGCGGCCTTATCGTGGGTTGATGGTATCGCGACTTTGTAAGCCTTACTTTTGGGAAACGTTGTTGATTTTTCAATACCATTTGTGGGGTAGGGTGGATAATATTCTCACCATAATGGTCTTATACTGCCGGAACAATCTGTAGGTTACTTGGCTTCTATTGCGAAAGCAAGATGCTACTTTGGGGGATGGTACGCTTTAGTATTAATCAGTGAAATCTACAAATCTGCACAAATATTGAACTCTGTAAATATGCGCAAATTTAGGGGACTAATTTTTGCAAATCAAAGAAAATCTGTCAATATCAACTTATATCTCTGCAAATCAATGCAAATAAATAAAGAAAGAAATCGTTGTAAATAATATAAAGGATAATTGGAAATAAGCCATCAACGAAAATCACACACTAGAATAACGCAGGACAGTAAGCCACCTTTATGCACTTATGTTTTATTTAAGTTATGTGAACCGGATTCGAACTGGCGAACCGGTCCATGTCAAGATTACTGCCACACTGCCTTTACCGCTATGACCAGTGGACAAGTGGCCATATCGGTAAATGTGGTATGGCAGTGATCTGGAGATGGACTGGTTCGCCGGTTCGAATCCAAGTCACGTCACTGGAATAAAAAGTAAGTGCATAAAGGTGGCTTACTGCACTATCTTATTTCTAGTGTATGATTTTCGTTGATGGCTTATTTCCAATTTTCCTTTCCAACTGTACAAATCTTCGAAAATCAGCGAATCACACAAAATGTTCAACTCTTGCTCAGTGATTTGCAAAATCCAGGTGATTTAGAAATCTTGGACACACTTTCTGGTTTAAACGGGTCCCTCGGGCCTCATTCTCCAGCCAAGCTTCAGTGAGGCAACTCACTCCAACGGCTGATGTGTTAGTGCTTTTGGTAGTTAGAGAGTGAACCGGGGTTCAGTTCCCTGTTGGGGCGGATGGTTTTTCTTTCTTTCCGTTGGTTGCTTGCTACCACGGGAGTCACTGCAGAAACTCACAATTTCAAGATTTCGACGAGCAAACCATCGCTGAGTCACTGGGTGTCAAAAGTTCTGAAAATATAATGTTTACGACATCCGTGTAAGACGACCCATGACGTCGTTAATCCTTTCTGACTGGTTAGTTTCAAGTGCGTTATCTTTTCTTAGCTCCTTCTTTAACTTATTAGCGTGACTAACAAGGATGTATTATTTATGGACGCGATAACATTTTAACACTCTTGGGTCGCGAATTGCCAATTTGGTTTAAGAGATTTAAAGCATGAAGTATATATAGTAATTGCAAACTAACACAATTTTACCGAAGGCTGTTAGGTTCATTACCTAACTTTCACTGGCTCTGCTTGTTTGTCCTGGCCCGTTCTCACATGCTTGTTATCAGGTCGGTAAATTTGGTATGCAGTTAGGCCTATGCGAGTCCTCGTGGCTCAGAAATTTTCAGCCTTTTCAGCATAATAAAGGAAACGTGGAATTGTAACACATCAGCGTTTATGCTATCATTCACGTACCTGATCTGGGTTCCGTAAAGCAATAACACAATGCCTTTATTCTCATTTTTTTTCAGGAATTTAAGTTTATCAGTTTACTAGTTTATTTAGTTTGCTTCATATGACGCTTTAAGTAAATTTTGGTGCTTGAAACCACAATTTCAGGTGATAAAACGTTGATTTCTGTGAATGTACTGTAGGGGTTTTTAGTACACGTGACAATTCCCCAAGTGCCAACCCCACAGTTAAAGGACTTGCATGAAGACTTGTCGTGGTGCTTATCAAGGGGTTGCGGGAATTCCAAATTAACCTAAATTGGTGGAATATGGCTAGTAGTCGTAGTTCAGTTTTGGTTATGTTTTAATAGTAAAACATGAGCGATAGTATGCTCCGGCTCGCCTGTTATTTTAGGGCGACACTAACCCTGGCTTAGGGCCTAAAATTGAATACCAAACGGCATGAGGCTTACTTGGGACGAGATGGATTAGCAAATTTCGGGTTAATTTAAGTTTTAACACCAAGGGAAAATAGCTACGGGGTTGCAGTGTTTAACTAACAACAGGGTTGGTCCGGTTTGAAGTTAAGTTTGGGGAAACGGGACAAAAAGGGAAAATTTCTAATTAAATGGCCAAAATTACCTTTCGATGTGGGCAGTTGGAGAGTTGGTGGCGTAATGAATTTAAGGTTAATACCTAATTGTTGGGAGCACCCGGCAGAAGACCAAGCGAGCTCGAGCTGTTACAATTGACGTCAAACATTAAGTATAGATAATTCACAGCCATACATTGTTACAACAATTAATATAATAGCATCATGTCAACTAACAATGAATATTAATTATTTTGAAGTGACAATGAGTCATTACAATTTGAGGTCATGTGGATCTTGAACTTGGCAGATTTCACAAATGACGTCATCGGCATAACCTTTCTGGGGTGGTACAATTTCAACGTTGAAATCCGAAATTAAACTCGCAACATAATGAAGCTTTTAGTCAATCTCTAGCAAAAAAATTACGAGCTAAAATATGAAAAAGTGAAATAACTTACAGCCCCACCCGGTTGGGGGGGGGGGAGATTTCGCGAATTGTGACCTTAAAGCCTTTTAAGGGTGGACCGTGCTTTGCGCCAGGGCTGATAAGGTGATTTACGGTAATTAGGCTTTGTTGTCTGCAAACAGGCATTTCTTCAAACCAGCCATTTGCCTGTTAACCAGTGAGACTGGAACTTTGCTACAAGAATGCATGGATGCATGGTAGTTTGTTGGAAAAGAAATTTAACCACAGTGAAGAACTGCTCATTTTGTAGTATCAAGATTTTTTTTTGGTCGAGAAACTGCTGTTAAAGCATTACACAGTTGAATTGAAAATAATGTGGGGAAAAGGCACCAACCAGAAAGGATTCCACGAATGTCTTTACAGAGTAATACGCCTAATACTAAAACTGCTTGGAAAACTAAATGATGGGGATTACAAAGGGGTCCACCCGATCTACTTCCTTAATTAGATTAGAGTTGCTAAGATATTAGTGTCTACATTGCGGGGATTAGGTTAAGTATGAGCAATACAGGTGGGCCCACCACCCTCCCGGGAACCAAGGTGTTGATATTTTCAAACTTGGTCGCATTGGTGAACATTGCCCAAAATATCAACTATTAACATTGTAGTTAGAGAAAGTAGAGGCAATACAGGTGAGCCCATCATCCCCAACTCCCCCTCCGGGGAACCAAGGTAAATAAAGTAATGTTATGGTAGATCGCATACGAAAATATAGCACCAAATAGTTTTACATCACGTACCGTGCAGTGGATTGGTGATTTTGGAGCAGCCGCCATCTGGGTTGCAAGTGCGATTCACCTGGAGCAGTAGCAAACATGCTAGAACCTCCTCTCTTGTACACAGACATTGTCTGTATTGTTTTTGTCCTTTTACTGACGCAAGGACACCAGCACATTGGGGCACGTGGGGCACGTCCCCTCCTCTCTTTTTGTGGATGCCTCTTCGGTAGATAAAATAATAAAGAAAACCTTTCAAACAAAGGCAAATAAAATTAAAACAAAAGCAAATACCATTAAAAAAAGGCAAATATCATAAAACATAGGTAAAAACCATTAATACAAACGCTATTGGAGTACTGCAATATTGATTCTAAGCTCAGTATGATTTTGGAGGACTGTGATACTGATTTCAAACTATTTTGTTTAATACAAATACTGAATGTAGGGGTCGGAAAAATAGTGCCTGACTTTAAATACACGTTCCAGTGAGAATGTTGCCCTCTTGCCCTTTTTACCCCCTTTTTCTCCTATGGTGAAAGTCGACGCTGACTGACAGCTTATTGTGAGACAAATTGAACACTCTGCCCAAGTGATAACAATGTCTGAGCCGCTTGCAAACAAATTTATTTTAAGTTTAATACGTAAAAAAATGGTTTAACATCACATCATTAATGAGTTTGAGTTTTATTGAGCCGAAAGGGTCTTCATGCCATGTGCTCACAATACAATCTAACTTAGACACTTCAAAGGGTTTCAAAGGGTTTAACGAGCGTTAACCACTCCTGGTCATCTGCCCGAAGCCCTAAGGCCCTACACACACTACTTAAACACTACACAAGGTCTCCAATAATAGAGCGAGAAATGCACCCGTGATTTATCAACAGTTTGGTTGCACGAGCTTTCTCTTTGATGTCGTGTAACCACGCTTGAACAAGCGGGAACCAACATTATTAAATTCTTTTGTAGTTTTGAAACGATCCGGGTTATGGCTTATACCTTATACAGTTTAAAACAAAATCACGTGAAGTCTTTAATTTTGCCTCAAAATTGGGCGGCCGACATGATTAAATTACTTATCATTTCCTAAATGCGGGCTATCTTCATCCCAGTTGAATTGTTCATGCACAATTGTCAGTTGATTGATGGATTGATTGATGGATTTTTTTATTCAAGCACGACGTGGCCAATACTGCCATACACTCGGTTCTATCTTAACCGAACTTACTCTACTGCAACCAATTAAAACCTAACCCGTACTCTACACAAGTTCCGAATGTCCTATGGGTTCCACAAGTTCCACAAATTCAACACCGACACCACACAACCCCTCTGGGCATCTTGTCACCAAACGCAAACTGTTGAGCACAAATGTGATCTGTCCACACACACACACACACACACAGCACAAGAATAAATAACCGAGATACCTCCGCTTGTACAGAGAACTGTAAGTCACTCACAGAGAAGTCACACATACTTGTCGGCACAATACTACCCAAATACACTTATCAGAGTACGCAAGCCCAGGATCCATAAATAAATACAGATGCAAACGTAATACAGGACTTTACAGACATAAAAAATGTGCAGTAAGATGCAGTACAAAATTGAAAAATTTAGGGGGAAGGAAATATAGCGGGGAGGGGAATATATGGGCAGGGAACAGGGCAACACAAATAGGACTACCACAACTACAATAGTGACATGAATTAGCCATACCTTCAGTAGCTCCGCTTTTTTTTTCTGTCTGTTAGTGTGATAACAACAAACGTATCAAAATATTACATGCCGCCATGGCCAGGCCAACATAATAAAACGACCAGACCACATGACGTGAAACACGTCTTCCGATCGCGGGTTACGGCTCTCCATGTGGCCCAGGTACACAAGAACGAGCTGTGTGAAGTGTGAAGTATGCGCGAAACTGTGATTGAAGAAACCTAATTTGGCAGGGAATGGATCTTCACATAAAAGACCAAACCGAACCACTGTTGCAAATGATACTCGGGTGTGAAATGTGCGTAGAAATGTGATTGAACATGCCACGGACAGAAGGCGCCATCTATGGAAGAAAATGTAAAGTATTTACCACAGCCCAAAGCCATCTGAGATACATACAAGCTGTGCACTGTCCCCTAGCATACGATATTCCCACGCGTGTGAAGCACTGGCCTAGGTAGTTGAACAATATGCAGTTTACATAGGTGATTTTTAAGTCATCGTAATCAGCCTACAGAAAACGAACGATGCAGACATAAGCTTCTGAGCATCAGTCACTGATTGATGGAAGATGCGCGCGTTCCTTTAACAAAATCGTCATTCAGTTGTAACACGTTACAGTTGGTAACGGTGCACCTTGTGCGTAATTTACTGTGCTAGGCACACCGCTGTGCACTCGACTGATGACCATTGGTGTGGATCCAGATCCCCGGTGAAAGCATGTGACTGAGTCAAGGCCCCACTGAATACAACCACCTATACAACACGGATATACACCGCGCGCATGTACAGGGTGGGGCAGAAAGGACGGAACACCCCTGGCAATCAAAGATGTTTAATGTTAGGATAATGAAACTTTGCATGGTATGTAGGCGAACGGGGAGCCAACTAACTATCCGTAAAAATCAAATCTTTACGCCCTGATTCAAGGCTAACATTTCTTGG
>JAHWFP010242108.1:0-15434 GCA_023313725.1 Lithobius niger
AACAGTACCCTGCAAGACAGACCGCTGAACCCCCTTACCCACTTTCTTGACATTATTATTACAAGTGTAACAATACAATTTACTCTTCAAACCAATAAATGACTCTATAGGCGTTGAATTGCACTCATCCTTGAAAACTCCAGGTTTAGCCTTGTTATCGGTACAATACAAGGGATGGCTCGTTGGATAGGAGCTAGTATCAAAAAGATGTAAAGATTGAGCCATGTCAGCGTACACATCGTCAGTTTTGATTTCGTAAAAAAAAACTATCAGTGTCGCTTCCCAACAATCTACAATTCTTACCGTATTTGTCTAACATGTAGTCATAGTGATGAGAATACATTACCAATTTACTTAATTCCAAAACAGTACAGCCAAGAAAAACAGGTTTGTCCAAAGTAACAGTCTGTTTACGCATTTTGAAAAGCATCAAGTTATCGTCCAAAATATCGAAATACTCGACCGTAGGCTTGCTCATCAATTTGAGAGACTTTTTGACGTTAGTACTCACTTTCACATTCATGTACCGCCTTACATTTTGAATGGCTTTCCCGAAAATCGAATTATTTGCCAGCTTGTAAAAAGATCTCTCAAATTCACTCTTTGCCTCTTTTCGTTTCATGCTGTTAAAAGAGATGTAAGGGGCCAACCAAGCCTTCTCGGTAAATTTAATGCCAGAATGAATTTTCGTGACTTTAAGCCCTTTCGTAACGTAATACATCAAATTCTTGTAATAACAAATGTACTCCTTACGTTCATTCAAATGAGGAACTAATTTTCGACCCTGAACGTAAGGGCCTTGTTTAGCAGCCTGTTCTCTGTTAAAGGGGGACAACATATCTTCAGTTATCACCACATGCTCGGGAGCCAAAGGATAGTCACTATGTGAATCGTGTAAATTGTCAGGATACTGAATGTCAACTTTAACTATACAAGGAGGCAAAGAATTCAAATCGAGCGAAGCGAGCTCTCGTTCCGTTAACCATACAAAACCCGAATAAGGTAATGACATGCTCAAACAAAAGCCGTACAAATTATTGGCATCAATGTACATGAGGTAACTTCGTTCAACCTCAGGATCGTAATTTGACACCAAAGGATTATTGGCACGAGCGCACCGTTTAGATATTATGCTAACACCACCTCGTATGGCCGCAGTGAAGTAATTGTACATTGTTACGTCTTGCAACAATTCTAACCTCTCACCCGTCATTCTAAGCGCAGCTTCCCAACTCAGACCAGGTAGGGTGAAAAAATGACAAGGGTCTAAATTGTATTGTTTCAGACTAAGAGCTCTAAATTGTTCGAACACATCGGCCAAAAGTGTCGAATCAGCCAAAACGTACATGTCGTGATACTGACCTAAAGTCTTGCAATTTGTTTCTCTCCAAACTGTACCAGCGTACGAATACTCGTCGTCGCTAATATGAGTATTAGTCAAATCTGAATAAAAAGCTTCTTTGGGCGGCAATTGAGTATCATTAAATTTCGAAAATGAGTCACAATAGGTGTAAGGATATACACCCTTCCTGGTCAACAAAGCGTGAGTTTCTGGAAAAATTTCCCTCATTATAGGAAAATCGGTTAAGTTTCCAACCAAAGTACTCAAAGAAGCGGACAAGAATTGAAAACTGTCTAAAAACCTGTAATTTCCAACTTGTATCGAGGTGAACCTTTCAGTATTTTGTGGAATGACAGAAATGTTCTTATTTTTAAAATAAGACAAACTTCTCACTACGAGGTGCGCGTCGTATGAACGCAAATTATGACAGAATATGGGTAAAAAGCTCTTAAACCTGTACTGTAAATTACACGCATTGTGAGCTGCTCCCCTATACTTACCGCTCAAATGACAGTGGTCGCGTACCCTGATGTCACCAACGGCGAACAAATTACCACAAATATGACAATGAGTCGCGTTAGCATAATCTAACAACCAAGCATAATCAGGTACCAAAGGAAGCATTCGACCTTTAATTTCTTCAATTTCGTCATAAACCACTTCTAAATGAGTAAAAAAGTCTTCCATGCAATTTTCACCTCGAAATACCCTATGAGCGTAAACGCTGCCATCGTGCGCAACCACAACGTAAGAATAACCACAAGGTTGGTGCAAACTCGTTTTGTGAGTAAAAGAGGATGAAGAATCCGGCTTACAAGTACTGATTTTAGTAAGTATCGATTCAAAATCTAGATACATCACGTACGGCACCGGTAATTGTTTGTCGTACCTCGTAAACTTCATGTACGGTTTCTCAGTAGGCATTTTGATTTGTTGAGGTTCAAACGTCCTGCATAAACTAAGGTGATCAACCAAAACAGCGTCGGAACGGAAGTACGAGAAACAATAGTGACATACATATTTCTTATCGTTTGTATGCACCAACCTATTGAAATTTTTAATCCAACAGTAATGATTACCGTTAACCAACAATAGTTTAACTTCCCGACAATTGGTTCGTTTACTCAAATAAATTGGAAAGACATTTTTGTCTTCGTACCCATACAATAAAATGCACAAGTTATTCCGTGATTCAAATTTTGCAATCTCACTTATAGGTGTAGGAAAGGAAAGCCCGCTAAAATCCAACCATTTGTCATATTTACGATAATGGCTCACTCTATTGATGTTATCATTCGCAGGATACAACCCAGCCAGGACACTGTACACGAAGCACTTATTGTCATCACACAAAACGTTCACTACAGCGTGCTTATCTCGCAAAAATTTGTCAAGTACTACATTTCCACACCCGCCGCTTAAAGGTACATACCTTCCCACATGAACGTCACAACCGTCGATCCTAAAAACCACCCAACCCGAACCATGTTTCTGAAAAGTGTCCAATTGATCAAGAAGTTTACCAATGGCACCAAGTAATTCAGTATCAATAAAATCTGAACACAACAGTTGATGCGCGCCACTGCACAAATAGATGGGCATACGTTCAGTTTCTCCATCGAAACGTATTTTCTCCAAAACAACGCTGATACAGAGTAGAAATTTAAATTGTCCCATCTGTTCGAGTAGAGAGGAGAACAGAGTCAAAAGGTTACGTCTCACGTTCTCCAAATAGTCACGGACGTCACGCGTATCGCTGGACAACGTATACGTAAACCTTTTGAAGTACGACTTAAACGCCGACGCCTCTTCCTTGAACACTGGTGGCTCTGGTGGTCGGGTGGTGTGAGCCTCGATGCTGTGATGCAGGAAAGCATCGTGCGTCGGGAATGTATGCCGGCAGACGGGGCACGTGACGAGGTGTGCTCTGGCGTGCCGTCGCAGGTTGATGTCGTTTGCGAAGGACCTATGACACACGTCACAAACGTGATTTCGGTCGTGGAAGGCCCTCGTGTGCCGTGCCAGGAGCGCCCTCGTCCCGTACGTCCGTCCGCATTGTCCACACGTGAACATCTCTATGCCTGAGGAAGAAGAAAAATACACAATAAATAAAAATTACACAAATTTATTTAACATAAAAATAAACAATTACACTACGAGCTTATTAACATAATCGTAAACAAACCGTTCTACATCAGGTTTAACACTTAAAAAATCAATAATTTGAAGAGGGGAAGCCCCTTCGCAACGTTTTAAGATATAATAAATACAAAAATGACCACAAGTTTTCGTGTTAAAATCTTGAAGCTTTACAGTATTGTACCACCACCTATTTCCATCACACCTTTTCTTTAAATGTTCGAGCAAAGTACTTGTAAGAGGTAACAATCCAAAACTATCAAAGTACTCGCAGTCACCCAAAACCACCCAATGACTGCCAGGCTTGTCACATTTGTCGAGATTAATAACGGACCAACCGTTCCCTTCCGGAATATGATTAGAAGGGAACACACCTTGAAAATCACTACACAACGGACGCAATATATCGTCTATTTGTTTCGTATTCATTCTGTAGAGAGTACGTTTCGTTTTTCGTCAATTTCCAACAAATCTTCTTTTTCACCCAAAAACACAACCGTGACGTTCTGAGCCAAGTCAGTAGAAAATTTCAAGTCGACACGCACAATGCCATTGTTAACTAAAGACACGTGAGTAGGATCGTTCGAGTTTCCGTCGGCTGTCAAATCGAAGCAAAACAATGTCTTACCAGTCGACTTGTAATCGGCGTAAGATATGTCCACGCCAGTATTGTGGTACTGTATTCCTAGTCCTTCGTACAGCGACATGTAAGCTTGCACATATTTATTATTGTCAAAATCACAAGTTAGAGGTTTCGAGTTGTGCATCACCCCGTCGACCGACAGAGCTAACGAAGTCAAACCAAAATGTTCGAAGAAAAAGGGGTCGTTTGAATAAACCCCATTGAAGGCTGCGTGTTTAACTAATCCTATAGTAACTCGACTAGGAACGTCACCGTTGAAAATATTGTCGATCGTCGCGCTGCGTGTACCTCGTAACAAAGTGTGACTCTTAAAATCAGTTTTTCTGTAAGGATATTTTGCCGAGGAAACTGTACTGAGCGTTCTGGGGTGAGCTAGTAGAATAGAGGGGGAAGGGGTAACCTTGCGAATATAGAGGGCCGCATCTAACGGAACAATGACGGGCGAGAGGGCGGCGGTTATACCCGCGGCGTTTAAATACATGCAGAATTCTGCTCGTTGAGGTACGAATCTGAATTTCAGTTCTGTATTATTTAGCAGAAGTCGTGACTGGTTCACTAAATCGTGACTGACTCGTCCTATGAGATCTAGCTCAGCCCCACTCGCCGTTCTGTTCTGTCGCGTAGCATAGGGTGCAAAAAGTGAGGATTCCAACTGCGTCTTTTTTGCTTCACTACCGTAACTCAAAATAGTCTTCATGAATGCTTTGTATCCGTAATGGTCGTTGGTACCAGTAGCCAGTTTACCGTTCAGACTGATGTCAACTTGAGAAAAAAGTCCGTGCAACAACAAATCGACGGGCCCCATCAGTTTACTTTCGTCCGCCGTATAGGCCGAACCATCGCTCGATTTTACAACTTTAACACGCATGTAAATTAACGTTTGTGATATATCGATGTAATCATCGGATCCCGGAACCAAAAAATCGATTACTTGATTAGCTCCTATCGTAGCGACGGGTCTATACTCTACCATTTTAGTTTTTTGAATCGATAACTGAACGGGGCTGACGCTGAACAAATCTAAATTATTCAGCAGACATTCGCACGAATTTGGGTGAAGGTACGCCATACTGACCCTCCTGACGTAAAATGACACCGAAGGGGGAAAGACAGGTAGTTATATAGGTTGGCTTAATCTAGAATGGTTTTAGGCTTCGACCCTTTCTTTTTTCGTTTTTTACAACACTTAGGTTTAGTTTTTGAAGCTTTTCTTTTACGCTTACGACCACTCCCTCGTTGTTGCAATCTTCTTCCAACTTCGCTCATGACGTCACGTCCAGCTTCCGTAAACCTGTCACGCGAAGCATCTTTCCACGTCTTGCCTCCCAGCACGTCGGAGCCTATACCGACGCCAGTAGAGAGAGCCGTTCGTCCGAGGAAGCTGCCTATCCCCTTTAAAAATGGCATAGCCATTCTTCCTAAGCTAGATAAAATTGACCCCAATCCGTTTCCGGTTTGGGCTCCGTGACGACCGTAGTACACGGGTATACCCCCACCCGCCTGGTCTAGGTAGTACTGCGTGTAAGGACACGTGCCTCTCATGATGTACGATCAATGTGTGCGGGGGAGGGGGGGAGCGCGAGCTTACTTATAGTCTACGAAAGGCTTTTTTTTACGAAGATGCAAGACAACCACCGTCCTCCCATAATCACCGAATTCTATAGGTCTCCCAGAATCATCAGTTAACATTATTTCAATAAATTGAAAACTTTCTTTTTGAATAGGAAAATAGTACAACCTATTAAACTCAATGTTGCAAACTTCCCCAGGTTGACCACGAACCGGTACGATTCTCAATAAGGGAACTTTGTAGTCACCAACGTGATTAGCTTGGATTAGATCTGTGTACACGTATATACTGTCCACGGGAGTATTAGTCGTTTCCATGACTGGCACCAAAGTTTCAACGGAGTGCTCCACAACATCTGGAAGCATTTCAAATTTTGGGAAGCCAAAACGAGAAGCTAATTTAGGACCCAAATAAAGCCTGACGTACGTTTCTTCGCCTTCGTAATTACGAATATTAAACGTGTGTGTACTTTCGTCGTACAAGATGCGCGGGTCCTCGGAAGTCTTCATACGATCGTCGTCGGGCAATTGTTTTTTTAAGTCTTGAATGTCGAGATTGATACGGTTCATTAATTCCTTGTAACTAGAGTATCGTTTCGTGCCCTTAGTTGAAGGTAAAATTGCTGTGCTTTCGATAGGACTCAAATGGCCTCCCTCCAACAATCTTTCCTTCCTCTCTGTAAAGCTGTACTCCAAGAGCCGTGCTTCCTCGTCAGCACTTTTTAAAATAATTGCAGAGTCTTGATTTATGTTATTTGGAAACGAAATTTCGCACAAAGCCACTTCGTAGTCACGGGACAGATTTAAAGGTGCTGACAACCGAGTGATGTATTTTTGAAGCGTATTATACGGAAAAATATCCATAGAAGAATTACTAGGGAGGGTTAAAAATATATCCTCACTCATCTTAACTGTTCTAGGTCTGAAACCCAAGTGTTAAAGGACTTTGGATAACCCTCCCATTTAACCAAATACTCGGTCCCGCCTCCTCGTTTCCTGCGTGTTCTCAGCACAGTTTCAATTTTATAAGATGTAGGCTCGGCTACTTTTTGTAATTCTTGCTTGTAAAAAGTACCGATAATCGGTTCGCCGTGCCAGTCTTTAACGGTATAGGTCGTAATGGGATGTTTGAGATTTTTACCACTGACGTAGGCAACTTCTTGAGTCCATCTTGGATGGTAGCCACGTGTGAAAATGTGCGTTTTCAAAGCCAGTCTCACCGGATCGCCGGTTCGGAACCCTCCACCTCCGTAAAGATTAACGAAAACTTCACCGGTATTAGATTCGTTAACCTGAGTGGGCTTCATTTTAATGCTGCGATGATAACTATTGTTGTAGGATTCAACAATGTCTTGAAGTACGTCGATAAATCTCATCGTATTGTTTTTATGTAAATAACGCGAAATTCGACCACGGAGCGTGAGTATCACTCTTTCGCTGATACTCGATTTAATTTCTTCGTTGCGTGTAGTATACTGTTTGATGTTGTGCTGACGTAGCAGCTGTCCTACGGCTCTGTTTTGGAACTCACTCCCGGAATCACTGGTAAAAAACTCCACGTTCGAGGCACGTGGATCGAGCAAAATATCACGTAATGCTGTTGAAACTGAAATTGCATCTTTTCTTTTAATTGGACGAACCCACAAGTACTTCGAGAAGGCATTAATTACGACCAATAAAAAATTATAGTTGTCATTATGCGCCGCGAGGTTGGACACGTCAGCTAAATCGGCCGAAATTGTGTCTCTCTCGTTCTTCACTCTGATCCGGTTTCGTTCAAATGACCTGGTCACTGGCTTAAATAATGTATACGTGTCCTGAGATTGTAGCCATCGTTTAACAAAAGCGAGCGTGATTCTTTGATCGACGAGTGAGGCTCGCTTATGAAGCCGCCTCGCACCCCCCAGGCTACCGGAACTCTTAGGATCGTAATAATGGGTGTTTAGTATGTCATTAAAAAAACTCGCTCGACCATGACGATTGCCTTTTTTTACTTTTGCTGCTGCGCCCGCCGACGGCGCCTCGGGCCGTTTGCTCATCGTCCGTTGAAGAACGTAATGAACTGACGAGGGGAGGGGGTGTAGGTAGTATTATACCGGAGGATCTGCGTAAGTAACTCTTCCGGGGAATTAAACTGGAAACGACCGACCATCCCGGAGCAAGCATCATCTTCTCTCTGAATGATTTATTATCCGAAATTCGTCCGTGAATCAGCTGAACTACGTTCGAACCGGGGATAGCTAAACCAGTTTCATGATCCACGATTTGTCCCATTGTATCGTAGAGCACTTTGCCTTCTTCTAAAAATTTCCTTATACGACCTCTGTATTTGTCAGGTACCCAAAACACATTAGGATCCTTTTTAGTAGGTTCGTCGTAAGGGAGAGCGGCAACGAGAGCCTTTTCCCCGCTACTATCAACGTCAGCTTTGGTTCCTTCTTCATCCATATCGCTCCAGTCGAATACCGACGTTTGCGGCGCTGCCGCGCTCGCTGCCGCGCTCGCTGCCGCTGCTGCTGCCTCCCTCCCGCGCGGCTTACGCCGCGCCGCTGCACCCGTGGGGCTGGGGGTGGGGGGCACGCCCCCTACCGCGCTAGCGGTAGGGGACGTGCTAGGACTTACGCTGGATGTTGGGAACACGCTAGTGCTGCTAACGGTCGGTGTGGCTGTCGTTGGTGCGGGCGAGCTGGCTGGTGTGGTCGCCGCACCCATCGAGGACATTAACACGCGTAAGGGCTCCGACACGTATTTTTCGTTAATATCTAGAAAACGTTGGAGCGTTTGAGTGTACAATTTGGCTTTGGAAAAATCGTCACTGTCACGGTTTGACAGTACTTCGCGCATGGCAACGTCTAGATTACCCAACGGACGAACGTAAGGTGATTTGGTCAAGACGTTGGGACCCGGGCCGACGGTTGGAGGTCCAACACCGGCAGCCGCAGCGAGCGAGGCAGTCTCGTCCGCGATAGGCACTAGTTGCATGCGTCGAAACATAGTTTGTTTAGGTTAGTTTTGTTTATCTGGCAAATATTCCACTCACTGCGTCTATTAAAGGTGCTGCGACGGCACCCAGGAGCGGAGCTAATAATGGGAAAAAGCCGCCTGTTTGGAGTTTAGTAATGTTTTTAGTTTTCTTAGCACGTGAACAGTTTTTTGTTGAAATTGCGAGTAGAGTTTTCTTGTATCTCCTCAGTTTGGACTTTAGAGCTTGATTTAACGGGAAATTTCCTCTGAGAATATTAAGGGCGACGGAACAAATTATATCTTGGATATTTGCGCAAGCTATTAGAGTTTTTTTCACGTGCGGCTTGACTTTACGGGACGAAAGCAGAGCTAACACGGGTAGATAGTCTTTGACTCGCTGCTTAGACATTCTTGGGCATGTAAACAACGAGAGGTGTTTTGAACAAATCGCCTCTGAAACGTAATTGGTCCGGCGTATCGGGTCGAAGATCTAAGAACAAATACCCTCGACCGTCCGTCGTAGCTGCCTTATATATGCTAACTAAAAAGGCTGGTGCGTATCCCATTTGAACCGCCAGGTGACGTAATGTAGAAACGTCACGTACGTTCTTGAACAAGTAGAAATAATGCGTATTTAAGTTGACTGTACGTAAATTTTTCTGATACAAGTTATGACTTATTAATATTTGAGTTAAATTACGGTGGTGTCCCCCTTTAACCCAGGCATCATTTAGTAATTCGATTTTTAAACAATGCGCCAAATCGTCCAAGCAAAGTAATGCACCCGAAGGCACGGATTCGTAAATATCTTTATCGAATCCCTTTATAAAGGTTATTGGAAGTTTGCACTTGGATTTTAAAGTTTCGTATGCAATCTGCCACGCTCCGTAGCAAATTGTCACGGATGTCGGAACGGGATTGAACACTTCTTCGGCATTTAAAATTAATTTAGAAACTAATTCAGTTTTTCCAGTTCCTGAGGGACCTACTATTAAGTGATTTGAGGGGTGCTTTAGGGACAAATCCATCACTGGTTTTGAGGGATCGGTAATGGATGGCTGGCATTTTATAGGAGGAGGGATGTACCTTTAACAAAAAATAATTTGAACTGTACATTAAATTTTTCTTACATGGAATAGAGAATGATGTAGGTGTTTAGGAAATGAAATAGTATTTTACATCTCAAATAATTTTTTTTTTATTTAAGCAACTTCTAGTTACATTTCAATCTCGTTTTTGGGTGGCGAGTACTGAGCTTCTACATTCGCGATTCGAGCCGCAACGTAAGGGAAGTTTGCGGCGTACTTTACTAAAAAGGCGTCGCTTAAATCCAACGGAGCTTTTGCATATTTTGCGAGAAAGTTCGGTAAGAGCAGGTCAAAAGGCACTAAATGACGGTCGGCAGTCTGCAACGTTTCGAGTGGGTGAGGATCGTTTTCGTAAATGTTCGTTAGATAGTTTTTTTGCTTGGTTTTGGTAGACAGAGGCACTATCTTGTGAGTAGGATTCGTCGATTCCGTAGCCATTAATCCTAACACCACGTCCATGTTGACTGGTCTTGAAAAACGTAAATAACAGTTAATCGCGTCAGTTGTTGCACCGACGCAAAACCCTTGTAAATCAAATTCGTGTTCGAATATTGACAGACAATTATACATCATCCCTTTATCTATCTGTCCGTGAGCTGATTGTTTCACAATGGCGTAACAATGGTATAATTCGCCTACCTTGGGTTGCTTAGGCGTGAGTTTCCTACGCTTGAGCCAACGTGTGGAACGGCACTTGCTTTCCCCGGCCGGCGTAGGCGGCTGTTGAGCTGGAGTGGGGAGTTCTGGATGTGGCTCAGTGGGTAACGTGCCCTCCATCGGGTGGACGGTTGAGTCGGCTGGTTGTGGCGGGCGGACGATGCTGGACTCGGCTGGTCGTGGTGGCTGGACGGAGGGAGCTGCTCCCTCGTCGAAATGTTGCGCACTTGACTGAGGAGAAACGGGTGAGGAGACGTGTTGGTCCATGGTGAGTGCTGTGCGTTGTGATGGAGGGGTGGAAGGTGAAACGTATTTTATATGGGTGGGAAATTTAGCTTCGGGACATAAATTTGAAATAAAATTTTGCCTTAAAGAAACTACAGGCTGCAGCTACATGATTCGGGCAAAAATTATATCGTTCCATCTCGCAATATGATGGAGCCAATGGCGTGTCAGTGGGTAGATTTTCAGTCGTGACGATGCATTTTTTTTCCAAATATTCTTTTAATTTATTATCACCTTTAACGAAAAATGTGGTTCCGGGACTTAGGCATTGTAACCGTTTTATTTCGTTGGTGATAATGAAAAGAGGACTGTCTAATGGCTCGTTTTTGAGTTCTTGTTGAAAGATGAACCTTTCACAGTAACTAATAGTTTTTTTTTCTTTCTCAGTAAAGTCGGAATCTAAAACAGATTTAGGAATTTTGACAATAAAATGTTGTTTAAGGTCACGACCCACAATCGAAATTTCTTTAATATAATACAGCCCGTGAATAGTAACAGCATTACACGTCACGATATAGTCCAGTTTTCTGTTAAAAATATTTACTGTTGGCTGCTCAACATTCTGATCCATTCGTGAATCTGGTCTATACTGTCGGTTAGGACCTTGAACTGATCAACGTTTAAATCGATCGATTTTCGATACACGTTGGCAAAGTTGATGATATTTCTTTCCAACGCATGTGAATAATAACACGTGACGGTGCACTTTGGCGTGTCGATCAAAATTGCTTGAGGATTTTCTTGTTCCGTTATTGGAACCCAACTTTCGAATAGGGCACTGATGTTATAAAAATCCTCGGGGCTTAATGAAATTCCGTATTGAGTTGCTGTGTAGCCTACAGGATTCTGAGTGTATCGACGCAAATGAACTTTAAGGCTATTATTGTATTCAGATACTTGGACAAAAAAGTTTTGACCAAGATGAACTGAATGTTTAGGTTTGATTGGTAATAAAGGATTCGCCATACACAAACGCACGCAAAATATCACTAAAAGAAAGAAAAACAGAATGAAAGGAATTATTTTGTGCGAAATCGACAGTAAAGTGTTCTAATCAAAATCAAGGTCTACGTTTTCTTTTAATATTTTTAACTGGTGAGCTCTTAACGTAATCAAACCATTTTCGGAAAAGAAAATAAATTCGTCAGAAAGAGTTATGAGCGCTTCTTTCGAATAATACAACAAAGTTGGCACGCCTGCTATATTTATTAACGCGTCTTCCTCAAAAGAGGCCAACATTGGTTCAATTTTAGACCATTCTTTCAATGAAATTGAGAAACCTTGCCCCTCTTGAATGATGTATTTCCCTCCAGTTACCAAAAAATGACTGATTTGAACGAGGGAGGTGGAATAATTTATTTTAAAGAGCATATTCCCACCCAAATTCAATACAAATTCACCCATTCTTCTTTTTTTTGTTTCGTTTTCTACGGGAAATAAGAGAAAACATAAACAAGTCAAATTTAAGCAAATTGAAAATGAACATCTAAACTACTAACTAACCACCTGTTTACACGCTTCACGGCACGTGCAAGATTGTTAAATTGTTCTTCAGACATCACTATACAACCGTTATGGTCCTGTGTTTCGAAAGTGACGTATCCAGTAGGACAAGAAACATAAATTTTCAGATTCTCAGACTGGTACAAAGTTAAAGGTACATTCGTTAAGTATTGCCACGCATTCATTCGTTCGTAGAACCGATTCCAATCGTGCAAGGGAATTTTTACACCGTTCAATAAATGTATCAAACCTTCCTCCGTTATTTCGTACCGTCGTATCTGAACGTGTTACGAACTATTGGGAACAGTAACTAACAATTTATGCGTGCCCCCTAAATCAAAAAAGTTCAACTGCATGAAATCGTGATATTCACCCATTTTAAAATACCTTTCTTAATTTCTGTAATGGAAGAAATGAAAAACTTTAAATTCTACACGAGTAATGTGTCGAATAAAAGCTAAAAAAGAGAGAAAACAACGGCTTACCTCGAGAGCTGAAGAGGACGACTTGACTGGCCTTTTGATAATTTGTTTGTGACAAATTTTACACGGATCTGAGGGGCTTTATAGCAGGGAAAGTATGTCAAATTTGGCTCTGACAAGGTTGCTACGCTTCTGACGTGTTGTGTGGGAGGGGACAATTTCTGTATTTCTGACGTCATAGATAGGAACAGGTAACCTTGTTTTTTTTAACTAAATGGTCTATTTTCCCGTCTACTACGTCAGAAGCGGATGTTTCGTCCCTGAAGGCTTAACTACAATTGGTTGGCCTCGTTTTGTGCACGCCTTTATGATCTCTTTTTTTTTTCTACTTGAGAAACTAGTCAGAAAATTATGCCCTAGGGTCTCTTGGTATGAAACTGAATATCGGTTAGTGTGCGTCTCATTTGCAGTTTGCCAACGCAGGAAAATGGTCGTGCCAACCCATCCAGCGTTGTGCAAGTTGACTTTTACGGAATTTGTATTGAGATGTATGGTGAGTAGGGAATAGAAAGTTAGTTCCTTTAAAATTGTAGCGGACTTGTGATAATTTTTTTTATTTTATTTTATTTGTAGCACGGGGATGATTGTTTCGTCCCCGACGAGGGGCTAATAATGCCCCAAACGATGTGGGACGTCGTAGAGGTATTTTTCTTGATTTTCAGGTTAAAATTAAAATTTGGTAAAATTTTTATAAACTTTTCTATTGATGGTGTACCTTTAATTCTTATTCATAGGCATCATTGGCGGCGCAGACGATATTCGCCATTAGGCACACCATCGTCTGCTCCGAGGTAGTTTTCCAATTATTTTTATTTTCAATTTGAAAGTATTGTTTGTGTCTTTTTATTTTCGTTATGGGTTTGTGATGTATTTCGTTTTGTTGTTATTCGTTCTGTCTGCTTACAGTGTCACGTCACTTTGCCAATGGGTCTCCACGTGGTAGGTGACGTGGTAGAGGCCGTCTCGGCCCCCGCCTGTTTAGAGTGTGGGCACTGCATGATGTGTAACACTTAAAGGTAAGTGACATTTTTGTTTTGTCTATGGGCTCATCTCAATAACTGGTGACGTAGGTGTCTTCACAAAGTCCATTCAGGACTATTTTAGTTCACACGATGTGTGATTGGCAGGGTTGGTTAAAGGAATCTAAAACAATAAGACGAACATTTGGTTCGGTTTGAGAGTTAGTCATTCAGCTGTTAGCCATGGTGGGGTTTATTATCAACATCATCTTCGCGGCAATTTACGGGGTGTTCAGCGCTGTTTTGGCGTTCATCATCCTAAATGGTTTATCACCATGGAGAACGGTGGAAGGACCCACACCAACAACAGGTGGGTACACATCCGTTGCGCCTGACGGGTACGAAATACCATTATTGGAACGATCACGTCCTCCACCTTTGCCTACGAGAGAGCCACCAGTGCTTAGAGAGCCATTGACAACAAGGAGCCCGTTGGTGCTTAGGCAGCCGTCATTTGTTCTCCCTCCTCCACCGATTAACGAGGAAATGACGGATGAGACAACTTTTTCCTTCCCTCCCCCACCCTCCGAAATGACGAGGAAAACGGTACGATTTTCGACATTGATTCGTACAACGAAACAAAACCTCAAACCAGTACCTACCAGTGGAGAAGTACAATGTAAGTAATTACACCATCAGTTATGTTCAGGTAAATTTGTTTATTTTATTTAAAAATGTTTATACTATCATTTTTACTATTTATATTGTAGAAATATGCAATGAAGAAATGTTTCTGTTTTTCGATTGGTATGTTATTACATGTCTGTTGTTTATTTAATTTTTTTGAGCTATTGGATGTAACGACTTTGATGGTCTTTTGCATTTTTTTTTAACTCTTATTAATTTACTTGTTTTTGTTTTCTTTTCTGTTTCTTAGGTCAGAAGAACAACGTACGAAAAAGTCATTTTTAGAAGATTTTTGAACTTTTTAAACTTTTTAAAATTTTGAAATAAAATAAAACTTTATATGTGAACTGTATCAGGGCGAAGAGTGCGTCTAATTTTCATACGTGTGTTACTTGTTTGTTACCTCAATAATCAAGGATAGAACAATTCATGACTACTTTGTACGAATTTTTCTTTTGTGCTATCCTTGCTTATTTGAGAAAACAACATGAACACATGTCTGTAAAGAAGACGTATTTTTCGCCCTGATACAGCACAAAATCAAGGGACTTTTGTCCCACAGTTCCCACACCCTCCTCTCAACTCACACTAGTTTTTACGTATACAAATGCAGTAAATTTAACTTTACAAAATTTATGTATTTTCAAAATTTGCACAAAATTTGCTTATTAACTTCAAAATTTTAAAGACATGTTTCTTAATTGCGTGCCTGGACCATTTTTTTTTTTTTTTGTACTTTCCTAAATTTTGAAAATTTTTAAATGGTCCAGAAGGGTTGTCACCACCTTTTAGAAGTTGGTGAATTCGCTCCCTTCCTTTACATAAACACATGCCCGCGCGAAAACACAGCCTATCTAGCTTCTGTTAGGAAGGAATTAGTTCATTCCTTCCTAACGAGTGAAGTCAATTAGACTTCACTGTTAGGTATTTTTAATAAAATTACCACAAATCCATGCCCAATTTTTTCGTAAGGTAGGACTTAGAAAATTTGCTCGGGCTGTACATTTTTCTATTATAATTCAGCTTTAATTGAGATAATGGTTTCTTCTTCCGTTGTAGACACGTTAGACGACACGCTAGGTCTAATTTTACGATCACGAACTGGTTTTGTTGATA
>JAHWFP010242110.1:0-15411 GCA_023313725.1 Lithobius niger
CCCTCTCTTCAATTCCTTTCTTCCTATTCAGCTTAAGATTGCCAGCTGGCGTCCTAACCCCAACCTCCAGTTGGTCCCAAACAAGTCTGGTTCCTTCTTTCCATTCGTCTCTCTTTGCTTTCAACTAGCATTCCTTTCACCACTCTTGCGTTCCGTTGCCTACACTCGGCACCGGTCCGCCTCTTTGCTGACCCTTGTGTTGTGCAATGCAGGGAGAGGGACAAGTTGGGGAAAAAGGAGGGGGGGGAGCAGACTCTATCATTGTTACATACACACCGTTCCATCATGATACCGTCTTCCATGCAGCTGAGCATCTGGTTCTTCTTGATGACTTCCGCATCTCGGCGCTCCTCCTCCTCCTTACGAACTCCTTTCAACGTCCTTACCAGGAAAACTGTCAACGTCACGTTACCAGAAAAACTGTCTTCTTAGTATCCCTGGCTGCATGCCTCCGCTGCGGCGAAGTCCAAGCCCTGTCAGACTTTGCCGCAGATTGCTTCTTCCATGAGAACTATTCTGCGGTCACTCTTGACTCCACAAACCTCGTTTAGAGCCATGACTCAATGGCCAGGAGAACGTACTAACCCCATTGCTATTTCAGCTTTGGCCCCCATTACAGGCAACGAAGCCGAACGATCTCTCAGCCCTGTTCGTGCCATTCGGTATTACCTGCAAAAATCCAAACCAATCCGACGTGGTTGGTCTCAACCTTTCCTCCCCTTCGCATCCGCCTCCGGGGTTACATCTGCCCACTTGATTGCCAATTGGATTAAGATGGTCATCGTGAACGCCTACAAGGCACTGGACATCAATTGTGCCGATCAAGAAATCAGGGTTACAGCTCACGAGCTACGTGCAATCTCTACTTCCTGGGCTCATTTCAGTAATATACCCATCTTCGACATCATAAAAGGTATCCAATCAGCAACCAAGGTTAGTTTATTTATGATGTCGTTGATTGATTGATTGGGGTGATTCGGGCAAACAGTTAAATAATTGCAAGAATAGTTGAAACTCGAGTGAATTGTTGCGGTACATACGTATTGAAACGGTGCGCGTATAGCACTTAAGCATGTTACAACAGACTGTTGGATAACAATACAAACAATGGTTACAACAATAATTTTGCATTTACGCACTACTTCAGGGCCACGTGCTTCTAGCTGCAACCCCCATTTTACAAAAAGGCTCTCACCGTACTACTCTTTACCTGTGTGCCAAAATTTAGATATGCCAACTTTTCCTAATGAGCTGTAGACGTGTTTTTATACCCTATGAGAATTAAAATGGGAGCTCTGACCTTAGCTAGTAGTAGTAGTAGTTGCTAGCCAGTAACACAAATCAACGTTATTGAGGGCACGTTTTCTCCACAAAGGCCACCTTCCCAAACTTTAATGTTGTCTTATTTTTCGTTACTGGACCCAACACACCTGATTTCAACGATTTCCAAAGATTTCTACCGCATGGGGAATTTACACCTGTATGCTGAAATCCTGTATAAGCTCGTTACATTTAACAGACACAGCCTGCTAGTGAGCCTCCATATGACAACAATTACACTCTTAACAATTACGTTCTAACAATTAAGCTCCAACAACAATATATCATCTACTTGGCGGCGACACACTCGCGTGTGTCGAGTATAGTTTTATTAGTGGAAAAATCCCTTTAATGATTAGCCAAATGATAAGACATGGTTCCTTCAATTAATTATTTCGGAAAAATGCTGGCTTTTACTTAACTGGTAAGTGTACTGAATTTTGAAGTTTGCTACTCACGTTTATTGTAACCATTTCGTCGTATTTTGCCTTAAATAAAACCTAATGTTTGTTATTCTAACTTGTACTGATGTAATTTGAAGCCGTAAGTTATTTAACAGGGTTACAGTGGGTAGTGTTGATTTAACAATAAATGGTGGCAGCCAAAATAGTTAGTGAGGCGTCCCGTTTGCCACAAAGCTTTGATGAATTACGTTAGGCCCCCTAGGCCATTTAAGGGTAGCTCCGTAAGCCTTATTATTATTTCTAAGCCTTATTTGTTGTTTTGGCCCATGGTCTGTCTATGGGTTAAAGGATATTGTAGTCCGCTGGGAGATCGAAGTGATTTGAAACATCTCGAGTGTTAATAAAATTCATAGGGTTTGGATTGGCTCCTAGAATCCCCACCCTCAAAATGTTCAAATTTGTTAGTGGTTTGAAGAGTTCAAAGAATGGCTGCTTTTTGCTGGTTGTTCTTTACACATTGCCTGGAATGCTTTTGATACTTGTTTCTTTGTCGGCAGTGAGCAGTATGTCCGAGAAATACTTCTTTGACTTTGCCAAGTGCTAAAATAAGTAAAAAAAAATAAAAAAAATGGATGTGGAATGTTTTCAGTATGTAAGCCTGACTTGATTTTTTTTCTTTTCATCTTGCTTACCAGTTGATAAAGCTCTTGTGGGACAGAAAGGCAAAGCTTACAAGTTCGAAGGTGACAATGAAGATGCGAAAGACTTCTTCCGTTATTTGTTACATAAAGACGTGCAGCTTGAAGACGAAGTTACCGATTCTGAGGTGTCAGAAGTTGAACCAGAATCGGATGAAGATGGCATGATGGTTGACGATTCCAAGTGTAAGTTAAGTAATCAGTATTTGTTTTTAGAGATGCCGTGAATGCAAGAGTTAAAATATTTCTTACTATTTGTTGCATAGTGTTTTATAAAGAAGTGATCGATAGCATGGTTCGAGCTGCTACTGAAAACGTGTCCTGGGAAAATTTAGTGTTGGAAATAAACTCGTCCAAGTGAGTAAATAACTTTATTTCGTACTCCTGATTGAAAAACTTTAAAAAAAACTTGAGCTGAATATGTTTGGTGATGTCTGTGGTTTGACATGGGTGTACCATCAGATACCATATATTTTGACTTCAAGAAAGCTTTCGAATCCGTTGTACATCGAAAACTCCTTTTTAAAGCTACCAAATGTGGCATTACAGGCGACCTAGCAAACTGGATCTCAGCTTTTTTACGAAATCGATCACAGCAGGTAAATGTAGAGAATACGTTGTCTTCAAGAGTGTCTGTACCCTGTGGAGTTCCGCAGGGATCTGTCCTTGGCCCCTTGCTTTTTGTAATTTACCTAAATGATCTGAAATTCAGTAACGATCAGACTTTCGGATTTAAATTTGCTGACGATATTAAAATTGGAACGGAAAATTATTATTTATCAAGGTCAGTGGCACTTGATACCGAAATCTGTAATGTTGCCACTTGGTCAAAGACATGGCAATTACCACTCTCGGTTCCTAAATGTTTTACTTTTCATGTTGGTACTCAAAACTCTCGTCCCGACTATTGCCTTGAGCAAACTATCCTGCCAGCAGTTGGAGAAGTCCGTGATCTTGGAATTTGGTTTACCCATAACCTTAAGTCATCACTCCATTGCCGTAAGGTCTGCGCCCTGGCCTTTCAGCGTTCAGCAATTGTAAACAGGTGTTTTACATCGGGCAACAATCGCATAAAGGTTTGGGCTTTCAAAGTGTTCGTGCGGCCCCTTCTTGAGTATGCTACCCCAGTTTGGTCCCCTTATCTACTTGGGGATATTGACCTTCTAGAGTCGGTCCAGCGAAAGTTCACGAAGCGATTGCATGGGTTTCGCGATTTAAATTACGTCGATCGCCTTACTAGGACAGGCTTGGATTTACTTGAGCTACGAAGAATTAGATTTGACCTAATTTTAACATACAAAATCCTGCGAGGACTTACCACTGTATTTCTCCCATTTTTTGATTTGGCACCACGTTCAATAAATACTCGTGGCCATGGTTGGAAGCTCGTTGTCCAAGCGGCACGAACAAATTGCCGCTTAAACTTCTATTCAGTCCGTATTGTCCGTATCTGGAACGCGCTGAGGGCCGAAACTGTGGAACAGTCAACAGTGCAAAGTTTTTGTAGAATGCTTAATATGGAGGACCTTCAGCCCTTCCTGAGACGACCGCTTACGGCGATTTCGTAGAAGCACGGTTGAGGAGCATTGTATTTGATTCTGTTTTAACATTTTGCAATACTAGGAAATTTTTTTCTTCTTTTAAAACTACAAGGCGCCGTATTAGTGGCTCACCGCCCATCTGTTGTCCAACCGCCTAACGGTGGTAAAACTTAATTATATTATATTATATACCCTATCGGGTTTTTGCAGATTGCTCCTTAAGGAGCCTCTAAATGGGTTCCTTAAGCGACCAATATAGTTTTTTTTTAAACTTTTTCTTGAATGCTTTGTGTATTATTATTATTATTTTTTAATTTTTTATTATCTTAACTAATATTGACAATTGGTTTTGGCCAAGCTTTATACTACGATACATTTATTTTATTATATTATATTTTATCATTTTAAGAAACATCGACAATGGTACCCGGCTTTTCCCCTCACTTGTCCCTCACGTTTGGCGATGCCATCGGGGACCATTGTGTCCCTGGTAGGTCTAACCTTGGTGGTAAGGCATTCGTGACCCCAACCAAATACCATCTACCCTTCCTATGCAGTCGAGCCATCATCTTCGTTTTAAACTTTTAAACTTTTGCGATTAAAAATTTTTAGTTTTAACATCGGATGGCAGTTAGTGACCACCAGGTCCTTGCCATTCCGGTTGCGTTTGCAACAAACTTACATTATTATTATTATTATTATTTATTCTGATAGCAGTTTAACATGATAAATTGGTTGCCATCTTGCCAGGATAAATTTAAATAAGGGTGCTCAAATTGAATTACGTATCATTTCTAGTATTGAGCTAGTTTTAATACAAGTATAACAAACAAGCTAGTAAAAATCCCGAAATTCGTGTGCAGTTTGTAATTTTCATCATCAGATGGCAGCACAAGCAGGCTGTGGTCAGTTTGTTTACTACTACGACTCTTCACTAAGCATCATTACAATATGCAAAAATGCATTTACTGTGGTATAGACACGACATAAAAGAAGTGCGTTGCAGGCAGATTACAGCTACAGCAATGCTGCAATTCCATAAAGCAAGGATAAAGGATTACTAAATGTCATCGGACTATCAGGGTTCTTACAACTGAAGCTGACAGGCTCCATGATTTGCTTTCGACTAGGTATGCAGCCGATGTGATCCATAACCTTGACGACCAAGTTGGTGCTAAGACCCGTTGGATCGAAACTGAAACTGAAAAACGTCATCTCAAAAAACTGACGTTATTGGGTGTTTACCCTTTGTTTTATGTCAGTCGAAAACAGTTTGTGATGATCGAGCATTTTTCTGTAGGGAGTCCTACCTCCCAGGTGTTTGATGTTGTTTCTGATGGTGTTTCTCTCATGCTGGCGATAGGCCTTTAGCCCTGGCCCCACTCTACCATGGCCCCCTCCACCTTGGAGGCCTCCAGATCTGCTTCCGTAGCCCTAGCAATTGGGAGACAATGGACGTTGGTAGGATCCCACAACGTGCTGGCCCACTTCCCCTCCTCTCACTCCTGCATCCCTCCTCTCCCACGCCACTGACTTGGCCCCCTGTGGTGTTGCCCAGACCCCATGTGTTGAAGAGAAGGTAATGGTGGACATTGATATTGATACTGTTACTGACCTGGACTCCCCTCCCATTCCTTCTCTCCTTCCTCCCACCACCACCCCCTGCAGTGTTGCCCGGACCCCCTTTGTGGGTGTGATAGTGGATGCGGAATAACTCCCCATCCTCGCTGTTCCCTCCTCCTCCAGTGTCCCTGGAGGACCCAATCCCTCACCCTCCCCCTCGTCCGCCTGCTGTACTCAACCTCTCCAGTCGTGTGCACTCTCTGGACCCGAAATTTGTCCCTACCATGGCTCGCTATGATACCACACTTCTTGCTAACTTAGCTCCTGATGTTGAGGTGGTAGCTTCTAGGTATTCCTGGGTTCCTGATTCCGTATATCGTCTTTCAGCTGGGCTACTAAGGGACCCACCTCGTGCGGTAAGCAGCCTCTCACCACCCGAGAGAGTTGTCCTTTGTTCCATTAGGAGTGACCCCTCCATCACTGCGTTCTACGCTGATAAAACGAACAAGATAGTGTTGTTGGATTCGGCTGACCATGATGCTCGCGTACTAGCTGAAATTGAACGTGCTGGCTTTTACCAGGAAGTGAGGTATCAGGTCGGACATTCTGTTCACAACCAAATCACCACCAAGCTTTTGGAGCGTGTGAAGGAAGGCCTCATCAATGAAGATGTAGCTTCAGGTTGGTTGCCAGCCTGCCAGCCGATACCGCTACGCTCCTTACAATTTTTGCGCACATCAAATCCGACAAGTCACGGTACCTAATGTGGTTCATCACATCAGCTAAAAATAACTCCTGCTAAGAACGTTGACTGACACAACCACGAAAAAAGCCATGCAACGGCCCTCCGGATGTTGGCTTCTCGCCGTACATTTAAAACCAGTGTGGCTTCTGACCAAGAGACTGGGCTTCACCCACAAGGTCCAGGGTTCTATAGATCATTCTCCAGGTTCGTACACGGCCTTGAATTCCTTGAAAAGCCTTAAATTTCAAACCCAAAAATTAAGGCTTGAAAAGTCTTGAAAATTGGAATTTTTTCTGTAAGAGCCTTGAGATGGCCTTGAATTTTGTTAGCGTGCCATGTTTGATGAAATACAGTCAATTTATGCTTAAATTCATGAATAAATAAATAGTTCATCAGCCTAATGCTTATCTTCTGTCAACGATACAACGTACCTTCGTTCGTATTCACGTGTAATTATTGGAAAGGCAACTTGTCCACGATGGGGGCAAAATATAAATAATTTTTAAATGGATGTTTATTCAATTATAGAGTATTGGCTAGCAAAAAGAATGAATTTATTTTAAGGTAATTTTTAACAACTTGGTGTGCAAAATGGCCTTGAAAAGACCTTCAAAATGGTTTCGTCTCTTGTGTACGAACCCTGCGTTCTTCCTGTGACCAAAGAAATCAGGCAGCGTGAGACTAATATTCAATATTAAGCCTATATAATACACCAATACAAAGGCCACTGTGGAATTGGACAATCTCCATAGACTTGGAAGACGCTTACCTTCACATTCCACTAAATGCATCAGTCCATCGCGTTTTCTGCTTCATGTACAACAACAATAGTTAGGGGAGTTAGGGGGAAAAAATAGCCAAATTGCTCACTTTGGAGTAGGAACCTACAAATTGGTGCAGTATTAGACTGGACCATAGGGAGAAGATTTTGATATAGAACCACTCTGGTGGGTGATGATGTCATAGTTTTATGACGTCATCAAGATGGCGGACGCACTGTTTCAGTTTTTTAGCTATTACGAAGGAACTATTTGACCAATTTTGAAGTTTTAAGTAACCGTTGGAAAGGTAATGAATTTATCTACAAATCACGTCGGAGTAGTTTTCGTCGAATTTGTAGCCGTTTCCGTGATATAGGCGCATGAATGTTAAAATGACGTATTTTCTTACAATATTAATGTACTTTTTTGCATATCACAGCAAATCCGTTACAGATACGCAAATATGACCTCTATATCCATTTAAAGCTTAGATATGCACCTTTCCAACGAGCTATAGTACGCTGTAAACGCGGTCTCGTATCAGACGCTCGTGGTGAGGACACCTCAACACCATCGAAGAAAAAACCTGAGGGCAGAATTCTTCCACACCAGAAGAACAATCGTCTGTATGGCGATTTCACATTAAAATGTAAATGTATATTTTTTTAGGCATAAAGCCAAAGCACTTTTCAGCTTAGTTGTGTTTTAGATGTTGCCAACACACGATATTTTTTATTTCTAACAGGTGACGACTTTGCTTATTTATGAAAAATGTCCGATGTTCAAACCAGTTTAAAAATCTAACCTAAACTGCACTTAGCCCTTTAAAAACTAGCTGGAACATTTAATCTTTTGATTTGTGCACTTAATGCATTTTGGTAAACTTAACTTCTTGCCATGAACCCTACCGGAGCTCCCATGTTTATGTTTGTGTATTTTTATGGACCCAGTGTATGATTTTATGTTTATTTTTTATAGCATCTCCATCCAAACTCCGACCGTAGCGAACCTCTAAAAACGTAAACAAACTAGCTTTCGTTCGTTAAAAACATGCCTTGTATATAGCAATCCGTTTCCCAAAGTCAAATGTTTATTCTGTGCATTACACTTCGTCCCCCCCCCCTCCTTCAATAGTTGCGATGCCTAACGTCGTAGTTTGTTCAATAGGCCTAAAAATCACGTTGTTATGAGTTGAAAACTCACTTGCACATTCAAAGCCAGGCCTCTAAGTTTCCAAGTCGGCAATTCCCTTTGTCAATTCGAATCCATCCAACCAAAACACTGCTTCAATTCCGTCAGCCAGTCAGAGCACTCAAGCTACCCCGGTCGTCCGCGCTGTCATGGCCGACTTCCGGTAATGACAGCGCGGCCGATTTTGGTCCGTCTCTCCTCCTCCAAGCGTCCACCTCTTCCCCACTCACCCCCTCCGTCGCTCTCCTACAGGTCCGCGCTAACCCTCTACCTGCCTGCCAAGCAGAAGGCATAAAAACCCAGACGCAGTAGAGTATAGTTAGCACAGCACAGCCCCGAGCGCTGCTCGGGAGAGCACAGCTCAAGGATTCTCAAAGCTAGAGGTCGCTACGCCGGTCGGGAGTGGAGATGCCGCGGTCCGATTGTTGCCATGCCGGGCAAAGGTAGTGGTTCGTATCGTACTTAGTTTAGCTTTAAAAGTTTAATTTTTGGACTTACATTCAAAATTTATAGTTTAAACTTAACTAAACCTCGTAGCTTTAGAAGGTAAATTTATGGAGCGTCAAGCCAAACAACATTTCGGATATTGGCGGCCATAATTTAAGGGTTCACGGTCCCTTACTAAAAACCAGCTTTATTTCATCGTTTCTTTAAACGCAGTTTAATGTAAACAAAGGACGGTTTGATCTTCGTGGGGTTTCCATTGCTTAAACGCTCGGATCCACTTTATAGGTAGCCGCGGCTCTATAATTTAAGGAGTTGACTTATCAACAGCAACTCTGGGAGGTTTAATGCTTTGCAGTATACACGTAGAAAAATAACTGTAAAACAGGTCTACTATTACTAGACAGCCGAGGCTGTTCGTAATTTAGAGGGCTCTTTTGCGAAATCCCCTTGTGCCTAACCAAACTTACTTTTTCTATTTGAAATTGTTTTAACTGAACCTCGTGTTGGTTCTAGTGTTGAATTTTATTGTAAATTCCCCGTGTTATTTATAAACCAATCCAGTTGTAAATTTGCCAAATGTAAATGTAAAGTGCGTTTTGATTTTTAACATGTTTGTTCAAAAATAAAACCAGGAGTTTAAAACCCAGTTGGTTTACTCGTCAGTCGTTCGCTAGAAGTAAGAAATTAAGACAATTCTCTTAAACTTAGCTTAGCTAGCCTAATTTTCCCACCTTGGTGGCAGCGTTACCGCTTATTATTACTGTTAGCCTACAATATTAGGACATGTGTAGCTCCATTCCCTACGCCGGGACTGTAGCTGTTGTGCTTATTTGAAACAAAAAGTACCCAAAAGTAATAGTAAGAAGATCCAGTTACACCAGGCGAGCGGCGCTGTTACAAGCACCTCCTCCGTCGTAGCATCCGCCGTTACAAATGGTGGCAGCGGTGGGATGAACAGGTGCTGTTCCTTCAAGCGTTTCCCCCCTGCAATGCTACTATGCCATTTGTGTTGAACAATTCTTCAACAACAAAGATGTCCGTGACTGCGACACCATAGTCACAGAAGTAGACGCCCGCATTGTAGTCAAAATCAATGCCGAAGCAGATGTCAGCATTGCCGCTAAAATCAATGCAAACCCCGATGTCCGCACTGCCGACAATAACAGTGCCCGTCATCAGCGCCCGCAACTAAGCCGTTCCGGAGCCGTGAAGCAAGGATCGCCGATCCCCCCCGTCTTGGAAATCAACAAGCCGTGGACCGTAAGCAGCGAGGAGGATTTCACCACTAGTGGGAAGAAAGCTCCGTCGCCGTATTCAGTGGACCTTGGACAACGCCAACCATCGTCACAGTCAAGTAGGCCTCAACCAGACGTCCTACTGCAAGTAGAAGTGTGCTAGCCGATTCATTCGTCAGGTGGGAAGTGGATTCGGACTACACTGACCGCACAGTGATTGTGTACAGGGTAAGTGTGCATAAGATATGCTTAAGGCCGCCAAGCCGAGTGTTATGATTAAGAGCCTTTTAGGTATTTTAGTTGTTTATACACCTGAGTGCTAGTGGTCTAAAATAAGTGTATTTCTTGCTAAAACTTACAGTAGTTGGGAGAGAAGTGTTTTTAATAACTCTTGCTCTGCTCAATTTAAAGTAAAATTAATTTGCGGCTGCATTTTAATGAAGTTTCATTTATAAGAGTTTTATTTTGAAGCTTAAAGTTAAAAATGTCCAACATGGACGATTTTGAAGACGTCATTCGTGACATACAGTACAAAGACTTGAAAAAAGCCTGTTTAAAATTAGGCCTAACTGTTAGTGAAACCCGTCACGAATCAGTAACTATTTTGAAAAATGCCGTCGAGGAAGAAAAGATTTCCGTCGACGAGCTCTCTGACGAACTAGCCCCGGCTATAGAGAAAAGAGACGCTATCATTTTACAAAAGAAAGAGCTAGCAGCCAAAGAGCATGAGCTCGCGCTTAAAGCCGAAGAATTAAGGTTAAAAGCAGTTGAGTTAGCCGCAGTAGATAAACGAATGGCGCACGAACTAGCGTTACGGGACCAAGAGGCCCAAATCAGGGATAGAGATGTTCAGTTAAAGGAACAGGAGGCACAAATTAGCGAACGCGCTAGTGCTCGAGAATTATTAAGGTTAGATAAGCAGATCGAACTAGCAAGGCTAACGGCTGCAAATCTTAATAGTGGTAATTCCAGTCCAAGTAGTGGTTCTGTAACTCCCCCAAATCATAGTGTTCCCGTAAATAAACCGGGTAAAATTGCTGACGCTGTCAGACTTGTAAATGAATGGACTTCCGAATCGGAAATTAATAGTTTTCTAAAAATATTTGAAAAAACTATGGAAACCCAGAGAATAGACAAAACAGAATGGGTCGTCGGACTACAGCCCCTTCTCGGTGAAGTTTTGATTAAAGTATGCGATCAAATGTCGATCCTAGAAATGCATGATTATGAGTTAGTCAAAATCAGGTTACTCGAAAGGTTTGTTCAGACTAAAGAAGCCGTACAAGCCCAGTTTCGTTCACTTGAACGTGGCCCCGAACAATTGTTCCACGAACATGCGTTCGCACTCGAAACCCTATTTTCCAGATGGTGTAAACGAGCGCCACCGAAAAACGCCCGTTTTTCAAGAAAATTGAAATTTTTTTTCTTGAGGCATCCAAAATGCCTCGCCGAGGCATATCTGGCCGTTTTTCCAATAATGGTCCGATTCTCTCCAACTCTTCAACATTTAATAGCCAGTCCAAATACAAGACTCTTGGGGAAGCCCGATTTTGAACTTTCCACCTGGAAGACCATTAAAACTGCATTTGAAAACCGACCAAAACCACCGACAGCGCTAATGCCTCATGGCCGCCATCGTTATTGGAACTTTGTATTTATGTACTTTTAATATTCGTATTTTTCGGGCATAAAGCCCAAACACTAGTTTAGTTGTGTTTTAGGAGAAATGTACTGAACCATGTGTCCATATAGTGACAACCATTTTTGAAGTGCGATATTTTTTATTGTGTTTGAACGATCGCAACTACTATGAAAAATTTCCACTTAGATCAAACCTTGTCCGTTAATTTATGGTTCAAACCTCTACTTTAACTTTATGCGTTTTAGCATATAATTAAACTAAACTATTTATTCATTTATTTAGCCTTTTTATAATAATCTTTTGCCCCCAGAAACGCTACCATAGGTCCAAACGTATAAACATATTACGACCTGGCATTCTACCGGACACGAATTTTTCAGTGTATATATGTTTATTTTAAGTTCTCCTCTCAGCCCGACTTGACCCAACCAAATGCTACTGATAGCTTGAACTACTATTAAAACCAAAAAGAATTCTTACAAAGATCTGTTTCCATGCAATTCCGAAAGTCAAACTGTGCAAAAACTTCGAAAGCCCCTTTTTTGCCCCCCTCCCCAGCCAAAACTAGTTGTGGTGTTTAACACTACAGTTTACCGTTAGAGCTTGTTTAATTTAATAGTAATGTTCTAGACATTACCCAAAGCCAAGTAACAAGCTTTAACAAGAGCCTAACCACGTTGCAATCATGTAAATATTCAATCCGTAGCCAATAATACAAAGTAAAGGCCCATTTCCGAAAGTTCAATTGAGTAAAACTCAAAACAGGCCTATCTTTTTCCGTTTTACATGTTCCCACTCCTTCAAACGGCTCTGCACCCAGTTCCTTTGTTCATCCGACTTCTCCACCCACTTTCCATTGTTCTCAAGGCCCTCAGCCAATCAGACCCCCGCAGCTCTCCTCGGCGTCCGCGCTAAGGTCCAGAAAATCCGCTGCTCCAGCATAAAAAGCCCCAGTTGCCCTCCCTCTACAGCTCAGTCAGCACAGCTCACAGATCTCAAGCTAGAGAAGGGTCACGCCAGTCGGGAGTGGAGACGCCATGTCCGGGGAATGCCATGCCGGGCACGATGGTAGTGGTTCGTATGTTTGTTGTTAGCTTTTGAAAATTTAATTTAGGACCCCCCAAGTCTAAATTTTAGTTTAAATTCGTAACTTAAACTCTCTCTAGCTAGGGAATATTATGGTGGTGACGCCTGTAGCGGCATCTTAGGTTTCTCACCCCATAACGTCAGAGTGGTTCTCTTACTAAAAACCAAAATCTTTCTTATTTGTTTTAAACTTTAATTCAAATAACTGACGGTTTGATCTTTGTGTGGGATTCATTGGTTATTCACTCCAGACGGACTTTATAAGTAGCCGAGGCTTTTATAATTTGAGGAGTTGACTTGTAAACAGCAACTCTGGGAGGTTTAAGGCTCTGTTTTATCACTTAGAAACAAAACTGTGAAACGGTTGATCTTTCATGCGTGTTTGAAACATACTGTTTGATAGATTGTAACCAGCCTGGGCTGTTCAATCTTGCGGACGACTCTGCGGAGCGTTCAGTATTGCTTTTTCTATTCGAAAAATTAAGTGGTTGTTTTATTCTGAAACACAAACGTCGTTTTAGTAAAAACTTGTGAAAACGAATTACATGTTGTAAATTCAAACTAGTGCTTTTTAAATACTTTATTTCAAAAGCTTCCGTGCAAACCAAATGTAAAGTGTAATTTTTATATTCTCTGTTGTTATAATAAAAACCAGGAGTTTTTAACTTCAGTTCGTTTGCTAGTCGATTAACTGTTTAAGTGTAAATAAATATGTAAACCATTTTTAGTTTAGCTCTTGATAAACGGTTAAATTTCCATCGCTGGTGGCAGCAAAATTTACCAGCAGTATTAAGGTTAGGCCCCTTTAATTTAGGACCCTGCGCTCCATCCCCCATGCTGGGACAGTAGCCCTTGCTGTGCTTATGCCGTAAAAGTCGCAATAATCACCGCAACACCTTAAGCTGAATCTCCGTGTCAAACCAGGAAACCGGAGGCGCTACAAGCACCTGAGCCGTCGTAGCGTCCGCCGTTACAATGGGTATCGTTAGCTAAAGTAAATAACAGCTACGACAAGTTGGCTAATTTAGTTATGCTTGAGCAATTCACTAAATCGTGTCCTATTGCACTGCGCAAGTGGTTGCCGGACCAAATTAAACTTGGTACGTTAACTGAAGCTGCCAAACTCTGTGACGAGTTCACCACCAGAAATAAACAAATTTCTGCCGATATGGCCCTTAAAACAGGGAAAGCACCCGCTAGTGCTCCGTCGTCTAGTCAGACTTCTAAAGTCTTTTCTAAACATAAACAAACTCGTAATGTATTAGCTAACCCGGTTGGGACTAATAATAGCAGTGACAGTGTAATTAGCTCTGATGCTAACACTGATAAAACCGACAATGTTAAATCTAACAATGTTTGAACGTGTTACGTGTGCGGCTCGGCCTCGCATCTCCGCAATCGCTGCCCCGAACTTAACAAAGCTTCGGCATCCGTTAATGCATGCTTTCTCGTGGGAAAAGATGCCCTAACTAGTTTAAAATCCAGCACTATAGATGCTAGTGTAGGAAAGCATAACATTAAAGTTTTGTGCGATTCCGGGAGCTCAGTTTCAATCGTCAGTGCCAAACTGGCCAAAGGTTGGCCACGCCTAAAGCAAAAACGTAAGTGTCACACTGTCCTAAGCAGCGACATAGTGGTCTTGGAACAGGTAAACCTAGGTCTCAAATTAACGAATGGAGCAATGTTAAAAACAGTAGCTTGCGTTTCGAAAGCATCTAAGCCTGTTTTCGATGTGGTTTTGGGAATCCCAGGGATTAATATGTTAAACCAAACTGTAAACCAGCCTCGAGATTTTGCCCCCAACGCTGCGAATGTGACAGCCCCCCGAGCGCGTCAATCAAAAAAGCGCGTACGTAAACAGACCCCGCCTAGCCCCCCGGGAGTGGTCAAGTCCCCAGCGCCTTCATACTTTCGGGCACCTAACGAACGACAACCAATGGTCGATCGGTCGCCGAGTACCAAAGTTTTGAATGGGAGAGATCTCATTACAAATTCTTCTGGCCAGCGCCAAGTACAACAGTAACAAGTGGAAACCGTCCACGCCGTAACGATCCTCGATTGGCTACAGTGTCGCCATAAGGCCAACACACCTCCAAAGGGTAAACTGAAACGCAGTTTATCAGATCGTGATGTGAGCCGAAGTGTGTTCATGTCCAGTTGGCCAGAAATTAACGAAACCAGCTTCGCAAGTTGGCTTGTGTCACGAAGTAAATCGTCCCCTAACCTAAAAGTTAGTAAAGACAGCTAGACTAATTTTAAACTAAATTAAATCGGTATGCAAGTAGTGAAAACTTAAATGCAGTTTTTTTCTGATCCTTTTTTACATTGGGACCCGATGTTTTGTTGTTAAACTTTTGTCTTGGATAAAAAAGATTAAATTTTTGTGCTTGATCACCACAATTATGACTCTTTAAACTAAAATAATTGTTTTTTAGTTGAAACTAAGGTTGTAACGCTAACCTAACCGAAAGTTAAAATGTAATTTTACCAGTAGGGAGTAAGTAAAACCTTTAAATGGTCTCCAAACTGAACAACTAAAACTTGTGTAGTTTTTTTTCCCTAAAAATAGTTGTGCAAACTGGTGCAAGCCACCCAGTTTAACCCTAGTAGTGTGTAAATTTTCTACCAGTTCAGTTTTTTTCTACACTAAAAACCGGAAACCTAACAAATTAGTTTCCCTTTCAAGTTTTTTTAAATAGTAATTGTACGCTGCTACAAAAGTGGCTACATATATGAACACCTAACCTAAACACCAAAAATCGTGTTTATTGCTTTAAA
>JAHWFP010242111.1:0-35355 GCA_023313725.1 Lithobius niger
GTTAAAAATAGCGACCACAAGTTACACCAATTGACAAAACTAGCTAACAGGCTCACGGCCGAAACTTGAAGTGAAAACGTCACACCGTTAAAATAAAGTGTGTTTGTAATGCTATGTTATGAAATTACAGACGTGTCACGCCTTCAGCGAACATAAATAAGGGCGTGTTTACGCAACAAGGTGCTAGTCAATAGGGTGGAGTGAAATTTTTTTTTTTTTTTCAAGAATCCTAATAGTGGCCAAAAGTTGCCTAATTATTAGTTGATTCTCCTCGTAAAATATTTCCGAATTAAAAAAATTTCTTCTGCCCTCTACCGAAGGTTAAAGTTTTCAATATATGGTAAATTTTACTAAGTTTTACTAAATTTTTTTATAGAAATATTTTTAACCCAATAAATTCTAATAGCAGTCTGATATTGCTACCTGGTTAGTAGACTTACCACAAAAAATATTTTCTAATTTGAGTAACACCTTCTGCCCTTTACCGAAATCCACATTTTTCATAATTTGGTGATTTTTTGAAAGAAAACCAAAATTATTAGTAAATATAATCAGTATTTTGAAAAGTGTTGTTTAATGCACTTGAATAATTAGCCTATTACTAACATTAAATAGGTTTAGTAATATTAAAAAGTTGACACTTCATTGCACAATTAATGCACATATCGGTTATTACAATATTAATCATCATTGTCTGGTTCGTGGTGGTCGACAGTTGTGCGATATTCACCCTCTGTATTGAACACCGGCATTATATTCCTGGCAGGTATCCTAGCACGAATAAAGCCATCTCGAGCTTCTTGTCCTATGACTGACACAGATGCCTCCCTCATAGTTTTCACGAACCTTTCTAATGCCTGGGTGTGGTTGGGGAACGGAAAAAAGTCAACAGTTGGTATTTCAATGGTTTCCACTAATTCTTTCAAAGTATCTCCAGACATTGAATTTGTTAGAGGTGGTTCTGTTACAGTGCATGAATGCCAGCCAATCAGATCAATGTAATCTTCCGCTTTGAAGTTAAAAGGGGGTATCACAAAAACTGTAACCTCACGTTGAAATTGTTTGCTTGCTCTTGCCCGCATTATTCGCCGCATTCCTAGTTCTCTTACATGCTTTCTGTTATCTGTTAGCATGTTGAGAATGACGTTTTCAGGATGTCCGAAGAATCCATTTCTTTGAATCACTGGGTCTACAACACTTCTCAACTCTTTTGGCAGATAGCGGGAGTTACGAATTGTCTGCCATAAATGATTTGCACCAACGTTGCATGATGGCTTTGATTTTATTGCAAACCACATGGGTGCATAAACCCTCATCATGAATTCCACTAGTATTTTTAGAGTATCACAAGGTTTCTCAGTAGCTATATAAAGGCGTAATACCCGAGTTGCCAGTGTGAGCCAGCGAGACATAACAAGCTTTCCCTGCTCGCGATGCAACAGAGAAACAGGACAGTGACCACTGCTAACAGCAATGCAAATATCGTTTAAGTGTTGCTGATCTGCACTCAAGTCTTTGATGTAAACACTAGAAAAATCACATTCTATCTTTTCAAATCCAGTAACAGGTGCCAACGGTCCCAGAAAACGTTCAGGGGCCTGTGGTGGCACCATCAAGATATTCAAAGAGATGTCGTTATGTGTTCCTCCTTAGTAACTCTTCGATGAAACTTCCCCTCCACATTTTCATTAATTAGAGATTTGTCCTTTTGACAATCAAAATACACACCCTTGATTTCAGCATTAGCACTACTACATTCTGCAGTAACAACATTTCTGTACCTCTTCCTTTCTCTCCGAATCTTACTCCTGTCAATGACTGCACTGCAATCCTCTTTCGTTACAATTCCGTAATCTTGCAACACACTAGTTGTTAAATCTGCAACAGCTCTATCCGAGAGCGCATATCGATCTGAAGCTTTGGCTACATTTTGCAGTTGACACCTCTGTTGAAATGATTGGCAGTATGAGGGCCTAGCACCCAGTTCGTCATCATCAAGCGAAGCATCCACTTCCAAATCACTGTAAGATGAAGACGAGCCTATAGTTTCTACATCTGGGACTGAATGAGAAGCTGATGTTGAAGGTTGTGTTTCTCGTCTGTGCGCCTCTTGTCGTTTATGTTCTCTAGCTTTCCTAACTTCCTTTCGTATCAAAGCCTTTGAAACTGGGATGTCAACTGTCCCGATCATCATTTTTCTGTCTGTTCTCTGGTCATGGAGGAACTGTTCTTCAGCAACTGGGACCTTCTTGGATTTTTCACACGAGCAAGATGAGAATTGAACGCACTTACATGCTGCAATGTCAAAAAGCATACTTCAGGCTTCTTCCCTGAAACCTTTAACCTTAGCTTCATAAGCTGCTTTTCGTTTAACCTCAGGGTATCGCACAAGCTTCAGATGTTTGTCACGATGAAAACGAATTAACTGAACAATTCGAGTTATTGTCACAGTGGGAATCGATGCACGAAACCATATTTCGCTAATTTTTGTTGCCAGCAAAGAGGCTACTTCTGCAACAGTAGGTTCCTTATTAGCGTTGGTTTCATACTTGAGATCATGTCTTATCAACAGGTAGTCTAGGAAAACATCTTCAAGTGTAGGCAACAGATTAAAGTTCATTTTCTTAGGTTTATCAAAGATGGAACAAACAGGACGTGTTCTTGACTTAGATGCGGCCATTGTGAAGTGTCCGGATTATGTTGACTAATACAGGCTATTAGTTGTTTTCTTACCATTGCTTGTTTTCATCCACTTGCTTTACGGCTTGATTGCTTGACGTTTTCGTGGCAAAGGATGCAGCACAACTAAATGAAAAGATTTGACTGTCCCTAGCAATAGAAGATTAGGACTGGGGGAAAGGGAAGGGTCATTTAATGTTTGAGGGGTGACAACTGACAAGGAAGTGACCTTGACCAACAGCAGTCCAGAACTCAATGCCAACTCGGAAAATGGAGGTCAAATAACACAACTCTAAAAGGATTAACATTCCTTCCACTTACCCTGCATGTAAGAGGAACGGATGGGGTGGACGGAGGGGTGGGGGAAAGGGTATGCAATTCAAATTACGATCAAAATACTTCATCTGATTCTTCCCCCATCCCTGACTGCCTAACCCAAATGTTTACTAACCAGGTAGCAACGTTTGAGAGCTAACACAATTTATTGGCAAAAAAACGTTTGTGTAAAACAATTTAGTAAAACTTAGTAAAATTTACCATATTTTGAAAAGTTAAACCTTCGGTAGAGGGCAGAAGGTATTACTGAAATTCGAAAATATTTTTTGTGGTAAGTCTCCTAACCAGGTAGCAACATTAGACCGCTATTAGAATTTATTGGGTTAAATAAATTTCTGTAAAAAAAACTTAGTAAAATTTACCATATATTGAAAACTTTAACCTTCGGTAGAGGGCAGAAGACATTTTTTAAATTTGGAAATATTTTACGAGGAGAATCAACTAATAAGGTGACAACTTTTGGCCACTATTAGGATTCTGACAAAAAAAAATTTTTTTTCACTCCACCCTACAAGTCAACCATTATTTATTTACGATTAGTTTCCAGTTTCTACTAAATGTATGCGACAATACATAACAAATTAAATGTAGTACAAATAACAATACGAATAAAGAACAAAGTGCAACAGTAATTTTAAACAGAGCTACAACATTGCTGCCATTCCATGCTATTTCCAAAATTTGCTATTCTCGCACAAAGCACAGCTCCTCGCAGTGATCAGACAACGGTAGAATAAATAGCTGCTCGAAGCGAGCATTCAAAAACCAACATGGCGTCCATTTCTGTGTCATCGACTTGAAAACAAACCATCGAATGCCGGTATTCAGAAATCAGTCCGTCGTTTTGTACTGCAGCAAACATTGTTTTCTTGTTGTCATAAATCGACGCTGTCATGTTGCACAGAATATCTGCGTCCGCGTTGTAGCCATGGTTACTACGTATAGACAACTCGAAAGCCATTTCTCCAATAAAGGCGAGAATGAGCCAGCAGATTAAGTATTAACCAAGTAATAACTAGTGAGCGAGAAAATTGCCCTTGCGCAAACCCGCCCTAAGGACTCGCCTTTGCATTCTCGCAGCTAGAACTCAATCGCGATGGCAAAGGTGACATTACCATGGTAACAACGCTAAATGAATTAGCTAAACCCTACATCGTTTGAGTAAATACTTGCAGTCTTATAATCGTGCCAATAATATAAAGAATTCCTCATGACGAAACAATTTTCCTAAACGCTTCTGAACTCACGGTATTTGCTGTTTTCCTTGCGAGGCGGCAGACATAAAACCGCCACGATGTTGGAATTTGAGGTGATTTGTAGCTTCTAGCTGCGAGAATGCAAAAGCGAGTGATTCCATAAACGTGCCCTAACAGCGGTTAACACGGTTATTTGGTTTGCTTCTGATGCCTTGCCTAGTTGCAAACCTGGTTGCAATGATTCCTATCGATCATAGTTAATCATACTCTTACGGAAGTATTTTATGTTGGTTAAACAAAAGTGAGAAATTTATGCCAGAATAAGTCTTCGAAGCCTTACTTTACAGATGAGGTACAGATGTATGACAAGATTTAGATTAGGGGTTTGAATAATATCTCTGTAATGTGTGGTGCAGTGGCAACCCGGACCACTGCACTGTGACTGAGGTTGGCGCTAATGACCAAGCTGTCGACGCGCCATTAAGCCTCAATCCCCCCCCCCCTTACTTTTAACAATTTATGTGCTCTGGAGGATGTCCAATAATCACAGTCACGGTATCATTGGCTTTAATCAAAGATCAAGTGTGGTCCACAAGGATGATAAAAATATATTTAAAAAAAACAGTCTGTCTTCCTGTTTACAAAAAAAATTGTTTTTCTGATTAGGAAAAAGGGAAAACATCTAACAATAAAAATACAAACTTAAAAAAAAATCCCTACTGCTAAATTTTTTAGTGAAAAATCAAGAAAAAAGTCAATTTCTTCTGTGTCGGTATACATTATACTCATCAAGGGGTTGCCTGACCAAACGGGACTCACAGGTATACAAACAAAGAAGTGTTTTAATTGTTAGCACTTAAACGTAAGATTATGTGCCTTTTTTACAAGCAAAAAGGTAAAATTACAAAAAACGAAGGGACCAGCCCTGTAAAGCATAGCTGAGTGCCGGCTGTGAAACCGGTTTGGTCAGAAAATCCCATGATGAGTATCTCATTTCAATCACACATGAATTGCATTGCAACCTGCAGTTTATGTTTTCGGACTTTTTTTAATGTTAAATTAATTTTCTTGCTGGACACTTTATGTTGGAACGTACGTGGCAAACTCTCAGTAAAAAACAAGTTTTGTCCTGCTATCACGATTCGGTTTAGTGAATCGCACTGTGGAATGTTTTGGGGTAATTGATCGTTTAGTCATAAATACACATTTCATTACCATAGCCTCTAACAACTGAAATAAAGTTAAAGTGCAAACGCCAAGAAAAAGACCCAAATTTCCCCCTATGTCAGCTAACAGAGAATCAAAGTAATACGATTCGTCTTCCTGGACCAATTCTATGATGTTATCGACGAGAAGGACTTTGGGCGACGTAAATTTTCGATAATATACAGCGTCGTATAACGGGCTGTAGTAAAATTCGACACATTTCTCAGGACAATTCTTACAAAGGCCTTGTATATTCTTGTAGACTTGCATGGTTGCGTCATAGGTTTTTGTAGCAGTTTCAGGAGTTAGGCATTCCGGTAATGTTGAATCGTTGATAAACGGCAATCTGTAAGAGAATTTAACATAAAATTTTTAATGCCGATATTTACAAACTAAAGCAAGAGGAAAGTAAATATAGAAGAAAGTAAAGTAAATATAGAGGAAAGAAAGTAAATATAGAGGAAAGTAAATATAATAAATATATAAGTCATTACAATCGCAGGAAAATTCACGTTTAACTAACCGATGTAAAGTACTAGCTCTCATTCTCTCAACATAATAAGTTTACAACAAAATTCATCCTGTAAGACTTACCACGACTTACGTGATATTACCATGACATTATATGACGATAATATGAAAAAAAATGTCCACTGAATGGGTATTCGAATTGCTTAAAACCTTATTACTATTTATCATTATAAATTAGTTCAGAGTTCAGTTCAGTATATTTCTTTGTTACTGAAGTCATGTGATACGAAGTAGTGATCAAGATGATTTGGTTCAATTTGGACCTTACCATAAATTTACAAGCAGAAAGAAATCTACTACAAGTGCAGACAAGAAACCCAGGGTTCGAAGCAGTAATGTTCCAACCGTGGTAGTTTGTCAATTTTGAACCATACTATAAATTTAAAAGCAGAAAGAAATCTACTAAAAACGGAGGGACGAAATCGAGGGTTCAAAGCAGTAACCTTCCAACCGTGGTAGTTCGTCAATTATGGACCGTACTATAAGCAGAAAGGAATCAACTAAAAACGGAGGGGTGAAACTGAGGGTTCGAAGCAGGAACCTTCCAACCGTGGCAGTTCAACAGTTTTGAACCATACTGTAAGTTTACAAGCATATAGAAATCTATTAAACGGAGGGACGAAACCAAGGGTTCGAAGCAGGAACCTTCCAACCGTGGTAGTTCGTCAATTTTGAATCATACTATAAGTTTACAACCAGAAAGAGATCCATTAAACGGAGGGACGAAACTGAGGGTTCGAAGCAGGAACCTTCCAACCGTGGTAGTTCGTCAATTTTGTACCATACTATAAGTTTACAGGCAGGAAAAAATCCATTAAACGGAGAGACCAAACCGAGGATCCGAAACGTGAACCTTCCAACCGTGGTAGAGGTCAAGAGTGTGTCCGATAGACCATAATACTGTACAGGATGGTCGTAGAGTCTTTTCCTTGATTACAAAAATGTATTAAATACAAACTATGCTAGGTACAAACAGACGATTTTCTGCAAAAACGAAGCACCAGTATTAAGTTTTTTTCACTAGGTTAGCAGACTTCAACATGTGTTCCGTCTGTGGCCTGGAGCACATCAAGGTGATATTCAATTTCCCTTCTATTCAGTTACTATCGCGATAGCAGCTGTTGTCCCTGCCCTTTAGTGTTTCAATGTTAGCAACATTGAAACACTGCATCCTTTAAATACCCTCACAGGAAAATCAAGGAGTAATATCGGTTAAACGGAACGGAAAGCCTACGGCTCAACAAGAGTTAAATGTCCACTGAATGGATATTAGAATTGCTTAAAACCTCATTACGATTTCTCATTATAACTTAGTTCAGAGTTCAGTTCAGTACATTTCTTTGTTACTCAAGTCATGTGACGCAAAGTAGTGATCAAGTTGATCTGGTTCAATTTTGAACCTTGCTATAAGTTTATAAGCAGAAAGAAATCTAATAAACGGAGGGACAAAACCGAGGGTTCGAAATGAGGAATCTTCCAACCTTGGTAGTTCGTCAATTTTGAACCATATTATAGTTTATAAGTGGTAATATCGGGAGTGGGGATGTCCATGCTATCGGACCATTCCTTCCAATCCATCTGCTGGGGAAGATTCCATCTAGGAACCAACGAACAGCAGTGCAGCGGCGGTCTATCTTGTTGAAACACAACCCGTAGCCGACATTTTTACAACCGTGGTGCAACAAAGAGCTCCCGCACGTCAAGGTACCCGGGTTTCTTAACTGTAAGCTCCATAAATTACTGATCGTGTTTCGTGAAACCACAGCACATATTGAGCTTTTCCATTAACGATGCTATGCTTGGTTTCTTAGCTGATTTAGCACTTTAGCACCAACCGAACCTAGCAGGAAAAAACTTTATGATTTTAGCTTCGTTTTTTAGAAAACCTAGCATAGTTTTTGTTTAATACATTTTACAATCAGGAAAGACATTATAACCTAACTACCCTATAGATCCCATACCCACTGAAACACTCCCAGTGGTCTCTCACTCTACCAAGGCTGGCACTGGACGGCAGGAATTCCCTCTCTAGTCACCAACCACTAATTTAGTTTCAACTGAAGATGCTACGAAACAGTACCTATAAATGAATAACACTAGAATTTTTATTTTATTGACGTTCTTTTTAAATGAATGAATGATGATTTATTGCTTGTTGTATAACAAAAGGTATAAGATGGATAACTGGTTGACACTGACACTCAACCAGGATTAAAAGAAAATCTAAAAAGGGAAGCACATTAAAAACATATTGGAACAATTTAAAACTCAGTCTACTGGCCACAAGGCCAAGGCGAAATAAATCGTACAAATAACCACCAACACAATTAACTAAAACCAGTATCACGTAACATAAATTACATGCGGCGTCAAAATATATATAAATTAATACCATCTCAAATATCTTTACAACCCAGCATTCCTTAACTTAACCTTAAAACTATGCAAGGTATGGACCATAACAGTATCATTTGAGATATCATTCCATATTTTAACAACCCGATTTCAGAAAAAAAATATTTCCTGTAATCACACTTCACAGGTAGAACCACCAATTTAAAGAGTGGCTCCTGGTTATTTCGTTACACCTTAATGAAAAAAATGACTATGACTGTCATGCAGAGACTACGCAGTAGAGAATAAGTAACGCTTAGGTCTCATTTGATTCTACACATTTCTAGTGAATCACCATTTAGAATTTTCAAATGCTCAGTATATGTCTTAGTCTTGAGGGATGCTAAATACTCCATAAAGTGTTGCTACACCGATTCAACGTGGTCAATATCCTTGACGAAATTCAGAGACCAATCGGGGCTTGCATACTAAAGTATTGGTCTGACAAAAACAAAACAAAAACAAAAAATAAGAACATCCGGTCTTTAGAGACAAGAGCTCGTCTATTAAAGCCGCTCTATTAAAGCCGCACAGTGGGTGGTGCAATTCAGCCATACTCCCAAATCCTTAACCAGTGACAAATGTTCAAATCTGGTGTCCAGTAATGAATAATTTTTTTTTTTTTTTTTTGCCGGACAGTGAAGAAAATATTGCATTTACTAGAAAGAGGTAAACTGCCATTCGGAAGACCAGTTTTCTAAGAGTCTTAAAGCACTGATTAATTCTTGGTGGTCAGCGTTATTGAAAGTATCACGATACAGTTTTAAATCATCTACAAATTTTATTATTTTCACATTTCAGTTCGCTATTTTAATATCATTTCCATGTAATAGAAATAGTAATGGGCCCAAAATAGAACCCTGCGGAACCCTAGTTACTTTAGCCACATCAGACACCGAAGAGCCATTACGGACTTGCTGTGATCTATTCGACAAAAAATTATCAATCCAGAGTACGATATTGCCACTAATACTGTAACTGGGCAACTTTTTTGTTTAATATAAGCGTCATGTGAGGTACAGAGTTATGAGGAACTCGTCCTCCCCCTCCCACCCTCGTTTCACATAAATCCAGTTATAACAACTATTAAACTTACTTGCAACTTGCCACTTGTATGATATGCTTCTTAATGCAATTAGAAATGCAACGAGTCACCTCCTTTTTCGGTAGGCAAGGTCGCCTCTTGATATTCACACGTTTAAACTGGAAAAAAAAAGACCAACTTAGGATAAAAATGAAGTACCCTTTAAAGAAAAAAAAGTGATTTTCATATGCAAATTACTATAAGAGCCATCAAAAATTAAAGCTGCCAAAGTGGCCGTCTGACTAGTGCGTCAAATTTTTGGCTAACTAGCCAGCTTTGCTCGTGCTTCAGCTTTCCGTAATTTCGTAATTCCCCGCCCCCCCCCCCCCCTTATTAGATTTAACGATGGCGTAGAGCTGAACCCGGGACCTCAAAGAAATCGAACGAAAACTATAACACAAGTCGCCATTAACCATGGGGCATCTTATCTGCATTTAACTTACCTGTTTCGTTAGAAATGTAACAGTTGTCTCTCTTTTTGGATGTATTGGCTGACCTCCTTCTTTGTACAAAATATGAGTTGGTTCGTCATCAGCATCATGAAGGAGAACCTATACAAAAAGTATCGGTGTGGACAATTTAAAATTAATAAACCATATAAACCATGAAGATGTATAGAATTTAAAAAAATTTAACATCCAATATTATTGAGCACAACTTCATAAGTAGTAAGCGACTAGAGTCAGAAATTTTAGGGTCATGAGGTATGAAATTTCGCACACAAGAGTGTCAAAAAAATCCGTAAGTGCTTTTGAAATGTAAATATAATAATTACCGAACAAGTAGATTTCACCAAAGAATACAATGACATCTTTAAAGTTCTTTTCAGTATAGTAGGATGAGAAATAAACTACCAAAAAGAGCGAACAACAAATTGTAATTTGGTCAAATTGCAGATCGAAACATATAGGATCAAATCGGAATTACTGCCTTCGCACTCTACTTCCAATCCCTCATCCATGACCCTGACCTACTCAGTCCACTAAACCAGGTTATACCTTAACAGGTTCCATCACCTCATGTTTCAGCATAGCAGGTTCCAGCACACCAGGTTCCAGCTTACCTGGATCCAACATCTAAGGTTTCGCCAAAACATAGTATCTTGCCTGCGTCATTAAAATATTTAACATACTTGCGTACGATTTACATGACGGCGGAATTCCTCTGAACTTTCCGTTTATAATCTGATTTGAATGATCGTTACTGATTTGAATGATTATTGCCTAGTTGAACGATTGTTTTTGAACACTTGACTCTTTTCCGCTGTTGACTTGGACCGTATGGGATCGATGGCTAGAAGGAGCATATCGAATACGAAATACTAAGGGGTTATGCAGGTACAAATTATCGACTGGGGTCCCGTATTTGTTTTGTCCGAAACTGAATTTTGAACACTTGTTTTTTTTCTGTTATTTTTCCTTTCCTATGGTAGTTTAATCCCATCGCCAGATACTTCGAACTGAGGTCCAATCAGGAGTAGGGACCACAATTTAGGCCATGACCGCTGGTCAGGTACTTACTCAAGCACAAATGCTACTAATGGTGCAATTTAGTGTAATTTAGCAACTGCTGAAAGAAAGGACGTCGTTCTATTTATTGGTGATATCGTTTGGTTCATTGCTAAACCATGCATGCGCAATGGCTGTTTGCCGTGACGTCACCATGAGTTAGCCAATGACGGAAGAGAACAACGGCTGTTTGGCCGTCTGAATGGACTAGCCCAGTCACGTGGTAAGCACGTCACAGCAAACAGCCATGGCGCGTGGTATAATCAATCTTAACTGCATCAGGGGTCGTAGAGTTCCTACTTTTTCCTTATTTCCTACTTTTTTGTTTTAGTTCCTTATTTTCCCACTTTTTTCCTGCTTTGAGATGTACAGTTCCCTACCTTTTTTCAGCTACGCTCATTTTGTAAATTTAAGTGTAAATTAGAGAAATAAGGTATAAGATTTGAGTTCAATAAATCAATAAATAAGGCACGAACTACGTTGGTATACTCGACGGTCCCTGGCTTGTTTACAATGCAACGAGGCGTTCTGCGCGTGCGCGGTGAAAAGCATCACTTTCGGTTCCGGATTGTAATGGGCTGGTTGAGCCATCTGTTAGAGACGATACACCGACGGAATGGTTTTATCGCACATTTATGTATGTCGAGTTTGAAAAGCGTCAACTACGAGAAAGTATTAGGAAGGTTAATGAGCTAAGATTGTGTTTAGCAGTATTTCATTGGTCTAAGTGTAACCGTAAAAAATATGTACCACTGCAGATATTATATTTGGCACGTTGTTGGCCGTAGCTGCCGCCATCCCCCCCCCCCCCGTCCTTACGGCCATGCTGATACTGTGAAAACATTTAACAGAGGTGGAGTCTTGCTGAGGAGAATGCTTATATTTCACGTCTCGGTGGAGATTATTACATATTACAATATTGCCCGCAATTTGGGTATTTTTTCAGTGAGAATAAATGAAAAAATGTTTTAAAGTGTTCAGAAAAAAATGTAGCGTACTAAAAAATTCTAGAATTCTAAATACGACCTTGTCAGACCCCCCTCCCCCTTCTCAAGTAATTACTAAGCCATTGGATTTTACAAACTTCAAAATTATGTCTGAATATATTGAAAGTGGAAAGATGTACGGTATTTTTACGGCGTTAACGGCCTCAATGCAAATTTGGTGAGTGGTTTTCTACATGTATCTTCATTTAAGAAAGTCTAGCAAGCAAATAAAAACAATCTCTATGTGTATGTATTAATGTACTTCCTAGCTAGGCTAAATTTATGACTACTCGCAAATGAGTAATCTTTTACTGTTATTAGGCCCTGATTTAGACTGAGGGGTTCCTTATTTTTATCTACTTTTCAATGAAAAATTCCTTATTTTTCCTTATTTATGACTTACGAAATTCCTTATTCCTACTTTTTTCCCCCAAAACCCACTAGAACCCCTGATGCATACACCAACTATTACGACATAACTGTTTACATACCGTGTGCTGCCAGTATGCTGCATCTGTATTAGTGTGACTCATCAACCTGATTTCTACGCCATTGTATGATCCATCATAAATAATGTTGCTATCTAAAAATAAGATTTCGGAATAAGCATTGGAGAACTGGTTGTTGAAATGACACTACCATAGTTAAACACTGTACGATTGCAAGGATCATGTTTTCAGAGTAACAAACGTGAGGCAACTTAAACTAACAATATTGACTACCCCGTGCTCAAACTCGTGAACAATCACGATTTGTTACGGGATAGAATGCATGAATGGATAGAAATTTACAAAGACTACGTACCAAACATGGCAGTTATGCATATGCCAAAATGAGTGTATACGTCTCGGAATAGGACTTTTTGATTGCAATTCCTCCTGGATTCGAACTGACACTGAAAGACAAATTATATGTATTAACAGCATATTGTATGTGGCATCAAAATTATGCATTCGAAGATTAATGCCTTCGAAAATATTCTCACGAGGTTTTGTCGGTTGAAAAAATTAATTGCAATTTCAGAATTGTTTTTCCAATGACTAGTAACTAGCCAGCCCAAGCTAGTGAGATTTTAGAATATAAAAAAATAAGAACACTTTGTTGCAATAGCCACGGGTCAGGCAAGGACTGGGGTCAGTGACAGACATCCTAAGCTACATGGAACGAGGGCTGTCTCATGATGAGCGGAATTTTTTCCAAGATTGAGTATAGTCAACTCAAAGGATAAGACCGACGCATAAAGATGTCTAGATTATAGGAGCTGGGGCGACTCTGAAACGCATAAATCGTTCGTGAGGTGATGACTTCGCCTTGTAAAGAATTCCAGATCTTAACCACATGCTACGCGTGTAAGCTTCAGGTCTGGTCCGATTTAACTCCGACAGGTCAGAAAGAAGCATATCAACCCCAGCTACACCATGAATAATTTGGTAGGCAAGACAACTGCAGACATCTTCTATACGGCAGGTTGCAAAAGCCAGGCAAAGCCAGGCAATTTTTTTTGGTAATGACTTTAAGTATTTTAATTTTCACTTTTCCTGCTTTTCTAATTTACCGCTATAAAACCAATACTACGTTTTAAACGGTGTTCATTTTATTATCACCAGTTTCTTATTTGTTAAGCGTAATTATAGTTATACTCGTTACTCTATTGAACTAAAAAAACTGTTATTTTGATTAATTAATTTAAAAGTAATTTGCCCAAGCCTATATTTTATAGTTTAAAGTGACATTTTTTTTGGTGCTCTGGAAAAGAGACATAACCAAAAGCACTATACGATTAGTCGTTAGAATAAGCAGTTCTTTAACGTTCTGACAAACACTTACTGTAGTGTTGTGCTCATAAATCCCAACTCGGGCATTGTCCCAGAGTTCAGCAGCTGAAATGTTCGGCAATTTCAGGAGTTCAAGATGTCGTATCTTTGTGTTGTCCATAAAGTAACCTAGTTTGGTGTAGTTGACTTTAAATTGGTCAGCATATTGGTCTCGTAATTTATCAATATTTTCACTAAACAAGAAAGGGTAAAAAGGGCAAATGGTTATAGCTGGAAAGGTAAGGTTTTCTCTGCGGATAACTTCCACTCGAATCGCAGTCGGAGTTTCAGAGTATCGAACTATCCGCTTAATAGTCAGTACGGAACAAGAGATGAAACATGCGGTGATGGCAGTAACCCAGAATAGCTTTCCGAACGCACTGTAATCTTTAGCAAATACCTTGTCGACACCAGGGATGTTAATGTCTTCCTGTGGAAATGCCGGCGGACATTGACCCTGCAGAAACCGTCCCGAGTTTGTTGCATTCTTTCTTCCACCTGCCGACATTTGCACGTGTAAGCAACGTTTAACACTTGAGTGCTTGCTTCTCCTGGGAACTAGTGTACTGTTGGTAAGTCTAAAATTTTGGGACAATCTTACGCCTGGATTCATAGTTACAGTATGCTGACCTACACGCTTACAGTGTTGAAGTAAGTTCCTACTTGAATCAATATGCCGCCATTACAGTCGGGTTTTTTGCCTGGTTAATGTCGATAGAGTTCTGCGTTTTTCCAACAATTGGATAAAAACGTGGCTCTTCCTCAAGATTATGTTTTCCACGTACGCAGTGTAAATGTCGGTACACTTAAGATCTTCCTGGAAAAAAAAAGGAATAAAAAGTGATATTGATGTTACTTCCACCAAACATACCAAGTTAATGTGTACACTAATTTAATATGGACAAAACGATAAAAGTCACCTCATTAATTATAAATTTCTCTTCAGTGCAAGTAGGCTACCTCCTTTACTAGTGCACTAACGTCAAACTTAAAAAATATCTGCTAGGAACTGAGTAATTATGACAGATTAAACGATCGAACTACGGACATTATAACTTGAGGTAGATCACTAGATGTTGCAAGTATACAACAATCAATGAGTAGAATGCAAAAGTAATTATCCCTAAAAGGGTTGAACATTTCACTGCCAAAGGGGAACGAGAGCAAAATTTTCCACAACAACAACAACAACAAAATGTCACCACATTAAAATAGCATACAAAAGGCTCTAGTCCATGCCCATACCTACGTTTTAAGCTATAAAACTTGAAAATTGGTTCCTTGGTTCGATCTCCAGGTGAGGGAAAAGAATCCAACAACAACAACAACAACAAAAAAGAAATGATCATACGATGGACGCCGAACGGTTGTCATTAAAAGTTGTAATGCAGTGAAATAGTAATTACGACACGACCCATATACCGAATTTCGTTGGCCTACGTCAATTCTGGGCGCAACTATCAGTACCTTCCTAAACCACCGAACAGAGCGAACAGAATGCACTACTGTTAAGGGCAGTTGTCTCCAAACTTGACGTCGCGCGTGTGTAGTGATGTTGCGTCAGCCATTTAGTATCTTCCTAAACTACAATCACCGCTCAGCAAAATCAATAAGCTCATCAGGGCACGCGTTACGTCATACCTTTAACGTGACCAGACGTGGCTAATTGATTGGACCAGGCTAGGTCAATGGATGTGACCAGGCACGAGCAGAGCCGAATTGCAAACCATCTCGGGGAGGTGGTTGCTAGTGGTGGTGCATTTGAGCACGTGCGATGTAAAAGTTTTGCGGGAAACACATTCATCGCTGACGATGGTTGACGTAAGCAAGCCACATAAACACGGCTGAGCTGAACTGTCACCAACAGTGATGCACTTGGTTCGCTCTGTTCGGCGATTTAGGAAGGTACTGTTTATGATTTCAAAGTATGACGTTTAACATGGAAGTTCATGGTGAGGTTTACATCTTATGAGCGGTCCTTCATATTACGAGATTTGGTCCACAGCAATAGTTACACATAGCCTTTGAGGCTACATGATGCTATAAATGGGCACGCAGACTGTCTTCTGGAGCAACACATATTCCAACACAGCAAGAAAGGGTTCAGAAAAAAAAGTCAACTGGCCAACAGATCTCAAGGGTATAATTTTAACGAAACGTTAGTATTTTAACAGAAATACCCAATAATGCTAACCATCGCTTTAATACGCGACTGCTTTCGTTGTTCGTTTGGTACAGGCAACCTCTGATGTTGCACGCAATACGAATAGTTATCTATCTTCTACCTGTGTAAATGGTTTCGAGTGTTGCCTAATGGATTTACTGAGAAACTGGCATCGATAACTGGGTCGTTATGGACGTAAAATAATTTCCGGTCAAGTGAAGGTATTTCTATCATTTCCGGTATGTTGCAGTTCTCACGAACAAATGTTGGTGACATGCTTGAGAAAATTAATAAACTGAGCTAAATTTCAATTTAAAATTTCTGTTTTATTGTTATTTATTTTTTAATCTGTAATCAACGTTTCTTTTCCCCCTTACAACTACCTATTTTTGTATCATTTCTGTACGTTTCGGTACAGTTCCGGTAAAAAAAAAACGCCTTCGTTATACGAAGAAGTTGTAGGATTAACGTATATGACTCTGAACGAAAATGTTGATATCTCGAAAACTACTGGACAGAATTGAATGAAACAAAAACTGGGTTGCTTATGATGCTATCCGCTATATATCTATACGTATTACATGTAATGGTAAGTAGCCAAATATAATTGGCCGAGCGAGCAACACGAGTTAATAACTAATAATATACCTCATAAATTACTGGATAAAACTGAATGAAACAAAAAGTGTATTAATTGTTATCATAATGCTATATTTATATACGTATGACATGCAATATTCAGCAAAAAAATATAATATACAACTCAGTCTTTGTTTCATGAAAATCCTTCCACTGGTTTTCGAGATATTATCAGATATCATTAAATTTTTCTCGCTCGGTCAATTATTTTCAGTCAGTTAAGATAGTATTTAATATGGGTAGAAATACAGTAGACAATCTAATAAGCATTTCAGTCTTTGTTTCATGAAAATCCGTCCAGTAGTTTTCGATATAACTGAATTTCTCCATGGTTGTTATTACGACCCTCGATATAACGAAAAAGGCGTTTTTTTTTGTTTTTTTTTTACCAGAACTGTACGTGTGTTGTGGAGCAGAGCAAATTATTTTGCCCTACTTTGTGTCTGTCGACCGCATTTTTTGGAAATCATTTGCCCTTTAGTGGATTTCAGTCTGTAAATCACTAAAACTGGTTAAGGGGTTTTGAAGGATTTTTAACTGACACATATGTGGAAAAGCGGTATTTACAATAGAAATAAAACAAACTAACAAAAAAACATTTTTGTCTAGATTTTGAGAACGTTTGTATCTCCTGGCATCTGCTGCCACATAAGTATACACAATAGTGGTAAGTAGACTTGAGCTTATGCCCATTGCTCTTTTTTTTTTAGTTGAGTTGTTGGAAGAAATGTGGAAAAAATAGCCACGATGACTCAAAAAGTAGCGTATTGATTGAATTTCTCTACCAGTGATTTCCAACCATAGGAAATGAATTAACGTCGTGGATTTATGTAATATTCTGTTGTTTCACATTAATTTTCGGTTTATTTCAGGGTACGTGTATAACACAAAACCATTTTCAAAATTTTTCAGTGGTTTTCAAGGCTATTCCAGTATTTAAAACTTAAAACTTAAAACTTTAACTTAAAACGACTTCAATATTCGTCCTTAACGCAACCCGAACCACACGATTGCTGCAATTTTGACCTTGTACGCACGTAGTCACGCATAGCTTCGCACGAAATTTTCTTCTGTCTGGAGAGGCCTTTAGGGCGCGTTTACGCAGCGACTCGCCTTTGCATTCTCGCAGCTAGAACTCAATCGCAATTGCAAAGGTGACATTCCCATGGTAACAACGCTAAATGGATTAGCTAAATCCGACATCGTTTGAGTAAATACTTGCAGTCTTATAATCCGTGCCAATAATATAAAGAATTCCTCATGACGAAACAATTTTCCCAAACGCTTCTAAACTCACGTTATTTGCTGTTTTCGTTGCGAGGCGGCAGACATAAAACCGCCACCATGTTGGAATTTGAGGTGATTTCTAGCTTCTCGCTGCGAGAATGCAAAAGCGAGTGGTTGCGTAAACGTGCCCTCAAGCTGCATTGCGGAAAACCTTTAGGCCTGCAATTATATAATAATAATAATAATAATAATAATAATAATATAGGTTTGTTGCAAACGCAACCAGAATGACAAGGACAGGGTCGTCACTGACTGCCGTCCGATGTTAAAACTAAAAAACTAAAAAATTTTAAATTATAAAAGTTTGACAGTGAAAAGTTTCAAACAAGGACGATGACTCGGCTGCAGTGGAAGGGTTGAAGGTATGGGGTTTGGGGTCACGAATACCTTACCACCAAGGTTAGACCTACCAGGGACGACAATGGTCCCCGATGGCATCGCCAAACGTGAGGGACAAGTGCAGGGAAAAGCCGGGTAACGCTGTCAATGTTTCTTTAAAAATAAAAAATAAATAAAAATAAAAATATATAAAATGCATCGTAGATAATAAAAATAATAAAACAATGAAATGCATGAAATTGCATGAATATGCTTTTTTTAAGTTAAGTGCCAAGTTAGTCATGATAACTGAACTAATTTCGCCCCGTTGAGATGTTAAGAGGACTGTTAGGTCGCATAATTCTTAAAATTTTGTTGGATGGTTCAGGGTTGAGACCAGCATACGACTCTTACCTAAATCTGGCCAATTAAAGAAAAAAATGACTCCTAAGAATCATAGGCATACGTTAGTGGCGCACCCCCTGTGGGGGGGGGGGGTACGGGGGTCCTGGACTTATCTATACTCCGATCCTGTTTTCCCCGCCCCCCCCCCCCCCCCCCCCCCCCCCCCCGGTAAAAATAACAAAATTCTTGAGTGTGCTTCTGGGAGTGTGATTCTTGAGTGTGTTGAAATAAAGTTTCTTTCTGGAATGGGGTCCCAAATAAAATTTTGCGTAGGGGCACAATCTATTGTTGGCTGGCAGCAATGTGTTCTTAATTTACAATAGGAAACTACACCGTCCTAAACAATGGCAAACGTTACGTCCTCCCTCCCACCAGATAAAGAGGAGGAAGGTTAACAGCCAGTGAAGAAGCACTTGCTTAGCTGCTTCTTCTAGCAAAAATTGCTTGCGCTGCACAGCACTGCACTGCACCAATGATTTTCTGTCTTCAGTGCACTGCACTGCGACTGAGGTTGGTTCTAATGACCTTGCTGTCGACGCGCCATTAAGCATCAATTCCTCTTCCCCTTCCCCCGAGGGGAGAACCGTTCAGAGAAGAAAAGGATTCGGCTAACAAACTATTTCTATTAATTTCTTTAATTTTATACCAAAAATTAAAATTACTCTTGTGGCATTAACAAAGTTAAAGGGCATTTCAAGACTCCCGACAACATAAATTCCACTTTTCAAAGTTTTTCAGGAAATGAATTTTAGGTTTTCAAATTTAAGGCTGTTCAAGGAATTAAAGGCCGTGTACGAACCCAGTTATTTATTCCGGAGAATTAAGGCGGTTGCAGACGGACCACAAGATGCGCAGCAATCGCTGCAAAAACGACACCACTATATTAGCGTGTCTGAATCGACGCCACCTTTCAGACGGCATAACGCGCAATTTGGCCTTTTCACCGCGCTTCCCGACTATTCCGACCCTATTCGAGAGCAGATGTCGCAAAAACAAAGCCAGCTAAGGTACTTAGCTTAACGGGCCAACCGATGACTCAACAGGTTGTGTGGCACTGAAGTCGCAGCATGTCGCCGAAAGTGCCAAGTTTGTGGCGCTTGCAGGTGATTTGGAGACGTTCTTCCAACAGAAGCGCGCCACTGTGTGTGAATGCCCCAGTACATTCCCGTGGTTTTAACCTGACCTGCCACCGATTGCTATTTTTTTATGCCGCAAACGCGCCATAATCACACATGCAATCTTTAGCGTTTGTGGCGCGCCACCAACGCTAAAGATTGCATGTGTGATTACGGCACGTTTCGTGGTCAGTCTGCAATAACCCTTATTCCGAATGAAAAGTTCTTAACCTATTTTTTCTGAATATTTTATCAGAATGCGTTATTAATATTCTGTTCCAACTCTAACTGCTAATTTTATGGAGTACAGTTAATGGGCCCTTGGCGGAATGTTCGATTTGTTAAAATACATAAATTCGAAAAGACATTTCCCTACAAGGTTGCATTTCCACTGTTGAAGATGTGAGTGCGAAAATGAGGCTATAAAGAAACATGTTTTTATTTTTGGCAACGATGAACTGATACAGATCTTAATAATCAGTAATTGGCGCCATTTTGAAATTAGGGTGGTTATTTTGAAATTACGGTTATTATGTTTTGGTTAATTTCAAATTTAGAACATAGACAAAATAATTGATACAAATTGAAATGGCGTGTGTGTGTATATGTGTGTGTGTGTGTGCCATGGTCTGTTGTTTAACATCTCTGTAACGTGTGGTGCAGTGGTAACCTGGACAACTGCACTGTGACTGAGATTGGCGCTAATGACCTATCTGTCGACACTCCATAAAGACTCAACCCGGCCTCCCCCCCCCCCCATCTTGAAATAAGGGTGGCCATTTTGAATTTCTGCTAATCATGGACTGATTAATATAAAATTTAGAACATAGGAAAACAATAGTTTGTGAATTAAAATAGTGTATGTGTTGTGGTTTTAACCAAAAAAACGATATCAACTTAAAATTAGGACGGCTATTTTAACATTACGCTTAATTATTATTTAATTTCTCTGAAATTTAGAAAATATACGAAATAGTTGTTAAAAATCAATACTGTGAATGCACCATGGTAGCTATAAAATTGTAGTGAAGGTTCAAACAGCAACAACAACAACAACAACAATGAAAAAAAAAACAATAGTGCAGTGGCCACTTCTTTAAGGTCTAAAAATTTAAAATCTGTTCATTGGTTCGTTACTAGATGAGAGCAAAGTCTCAACGATAACAACACCAACAAGAATTATGTAGTTAAAATAGTTAAAGTTAAAATAACTTTCAAAAGGCCCTTTGTCTTGGTAATACTTACATTTTGATCTATAAAAAACCCACTCCTCATGTGTGCACCTACAGGTAGTCAGTCTTCCACTGTGGACAGGCCGTTGCTTTTACAGTCCGACCGCGTGCTCACATGTGCTATATTTTAAAACGGTTTTGCAGCAAAAGATTTACTCTTGCTCCGATAAGTGATTAAACAAAGGCTTATGATTGCTTGAAGTAGAGTAGCGCCATAAATCGATAAGCGTCTCATTCGTACTCAGGATATGTACGTACCTTTAATGATTAGACTTTACTCTTCGTAGCATTCAGTAGGATATCAAAACTTTCAAATTGCGGCAGTGTAGTACTCACGTTGGATGATAGTTTGAGTCCCTGGATAAGCATGTGCTAAATCCAATTTACTGCTAATCGTCGATCACGCAGCAAGGTGAAAATAAACGCATATGAAATAAGCGGCACTGCTTCATGGCATCCATTGCAAACTATAGGGATTTGCATCCAATGCGACTTGTAACGTTAGTAACAAATATAGCGTGACAGCAGTGCAGATTTTAAAGAATACGTCTAATTATAGTCACGTGTTTTCATCGGATAAAATTCTCACCGCTCAAGAACACCTGGATTGTCCCAAGATGTACACAACTTGGATTGACATGGTTCCACCCACAGACAGAATAACACGAACAGCTACGTCGTTGAAAATGTTAGGGCGAGGATGCTAAAATGGATTGGTAAATTTACAAGTTTAAAATTAGTCTTTTCTCAAATAACTGTACGCGGCATTGTCGACGGGCAAGCAGTATCCAAATTCATCCTGGTCAAAAAATAATTTTTGAGCTGGAATTTTTTCTCTGTGAAACGCCTTGCATTTGTCAAATTAGTCTTAATACCGATATCAAACATTGATATCGCCTAGAAGGGTCCACAGAATTGGCCTATCATCATTAAATTTTCAATTAAACGTGTACTTACGGCGTGAACACGTTGAAACCATCGCCTCTCCCGTTAAAGGTAGAGCAACTTTTGTTTCCCCATTGGACGTCCATTGTAGCAGTAAGAAATAAGTATTAGTGATCCCCACACAAAACAGTGTTGCCAATAGTGGTGCTGCTGCTTTCATGAGCGGGTCCTACCAATTATCGTTCTTCTTTGGGTATAATGACAGCCGTACTTGAGAATACATTCGTTCACGTGAGTGCATTAAATCATGGACTTGTATATACTATCACACTATACATTATTTAATCTACTCTTGAATACAGCTAGCGTGCTATAGAGCAGTGACACGACGTAGTATTATTGTATATAACTCTATGCTGGAGCCTTAATGGGTTAGCTGCAAGGGGCACTTCAGAGAGAAACAGAAAGGCGTCATACTGAAGCCGATGCTGTGAAAAGTGATTTCTTAGACCTAAAACGTGCGATTTTTTTGTTGGAGAAAACAACGTTATTTTAAGCCTAAGAAATCCGCTCTTCCGTTGTTTTTCCCTCCATTTTTACGTAGTGCACCTTGTAGTTATGCCCTCCAAAACCCATACTGGTGCCAATATGGTGGCGAATGTCACTGCTCTATTACCACCTGCTCGAAAGTAGCAATACCACTGTTTACAGCGCTGTTTTTTTTGGGGGGGGGGTGGAATCGTTCGAACTTATTTGTGGGAAAACTCGTTGGCACTTATTATAATTATATTTAGCTTGACGAATTCAAAATTTAAAAAAAAGGCACTCAACAAGAAATAAAACGATGAAATTTCACTCTTCGGCTTATTTTGTGAACCCTGTGGATGGCTTCACTTCCGCTTTAAACCCCTTCTTCGAACAGTGCCGGTCGTTTCAGAATCCTTGTACTCTTAGAGCACACAATGTTACGAATTAAAAAATATGTAGTTAATATAAATAAACATCCCGTGTACTAAAATTAATCGTGATTTTAAAATACAATTCGGTGCTGTTAGTATTAGTTCGTGACATTATGATCATTCACCCACTGGAAATTGAAGTCGCCATTTTGGGGAAAGGTTGAGCGAAGGGTTGAGCGAAGAGCATTCCAAACTGGGATGACACGAATCGCAAAGAAGTTTTTTCTGCACTCCAGGCGTGATTCCTGGACAGCAAGTTTCCACTGGTGGCCCCGAATATAGGGCAGTGACACGACGTAGTATTATTGTATATAACTCTATGGTGGAGCTATTTACTGGGTTACGTGCAAAGTGCGCTGGTGGGGGGAAAAAAAGAGCGTTCTACTGAAGCCAATGCTATTAGACTGGATTTCTTAGGCCTAAAACGCACGATTTTTGTCGATTTGTTGGTAGTTGGTGACATTTTTAAGCAAGTGAAATCTTTATTTTCCAATTACAACCTAAGCAGCATAAGGGATGGGAGAAAACAACGGTTTTTTAAGTCTACGAAATCCACTCTCAAAGCACTGGTTTGACTAGAAGTGCCGTTATTTAATCCACCATTTCAATCTAGTGCTCCTTGCAGGTATCTCTCTTGTGGCAATATGACGTCACTTGACGCTGCTCTATTGTGGGGAGAGAGAGCCAGATCAGAAAAGAGGAGATCCACTGAGAGAAGATTTCGTAGAATCTTGTAAGTTAATATTAAATCAAATCTTAATCTCCGTAGTTCCAACTCAAGCTCTGCCTTGGATAGTCGTTCAGTGTGACCAAGATCCCAGAGGAACTATTTTTTTTTGGGTAAATTTAGGCTGGACATATTCTATTAAATCAATATCTTTTGCAAGACAGGGGGACCACACTGGTGTGGAATATTCAAGGATTGTTTAGTTTTATGGTTCAATGATGTAAAACACCTATCAACAATCGTCAAACGGCGAAACGTTACGGAGTTGGTCTACTGACAGTGAATGGATGACTTAAGGTCCTTACAGAGCCAGATGCCCAGGTCTTTGACCTTTTCCACGAAAGGCAGAATAGCTACACATATTCAAGGCTTAAATGACCAATATGAAACATGTGACATTTCAAAGAAGGAAGTGGCAACTGCCACATTTGAGACAAACGATGAACTCGTGCAATTTCCTCCCCGAGTGTAAATTACAGCGTATTTAAACCACACAATCGGGCTACAAATTAAAAGCATCATTTTGGAACGAACGCATTTTACTCAAAGACTATAAATGGATAATATTAATAGCATTACAAACTGGAAGAAGGAGTGTTAGCCTTTTATGCTGTTTGTCGATTACAAACCATCAATGAACCCATTTTTGAAGAATATTCTGAATATTAGTAATCAGTTTTTGTTCAGGCTAATAATGGTTAGAAGTTAAAAGCTAACAACTGTTTTCTGATGCAATTTTAGCTGCCATCTTGAATTTCCATAAAAGTTGAATAGGAACTTACTTGATGAATAACTTATTCATAACATTAGAAACTGGTATTTGTCTGATAAATATTAAAAAGTTTAAGACAGAAACTGGTTTTTAGTCTTCTGTACAGCTTTGCCGGCTGAGAAGAATATTGCAACGGCTTTGTCCTTCCGTCCGTCGCTTTTTTCAACTTCGCAACGGTACCAGAAATTGTCGACCACTGTCTACAACGTTCGAATCAGTGTCAAGAGTTAAATAACATGGCAAATTAAAACATCGTTGCCTCCTTATAGCTAATAGGCTTCTTCAATGTAACTAAATTAAATAATAACATTTCATCGTCGAATTGAAATCCTAAAGATTTGTGTTAACGCAGCCGTAAAAACAAAAACATTTTAGCTTCGTTTAAAAGAGTCTTGTCGCATTGTTGCATGAATGAATAGGCTTACGATCGAACCAAATTCTCCATTAGGCCTTTCTGCTACTTACGAAACTAAAACTGTCGTTAAAAAAATTAGGCCTAAAAAATGAAAATTAGATCTAAAATCACGTTACCATGGCAACGTCAATAGTTGCTACGAGTCGCTGCTGCAGCGTTTCTCTTGTCCCTTCCCTACTACCACTGATCTATATTAGGCTACGTTGCGCATTACGTTGTAACACTGTAATTGTGTGCGCGGAGGCATACCGAGTTGCAAAAATGAATAGGCTTACTGTATACAATCCAAATCCCCGTTAGTTGCTACTTAGGAAATTAAAGTTGTAAATTAGACCTAAACGCTGACAATTATGCCTAAAACGTAAAATTAGCTTAAAAGCTAACACATTTGTAACGGGCAATTCTGATGGTTACTGTTTTTAGATTATACTAGCGGAGTTGCTCGCTTCGCTCGCTCATTCCGCATCGTCTCGCTGCGCTCGAGGAGCTTTCATGCTTCAACTCTTATACTGCTGACAGACATTCCACATCTAAAACGATCAAGCAATGAGTGCAGTGCGCGTTTTTCGTAAGGCTTCAGTTCATAAACAAAAAAGGCTTCGCCGTTTAGTAAACCATCACCCTTCTGCCATGCGCCTAAACTGCCAAGGAGACAGGAGGCGGGACACGTGATTTCTCTACCCTAGTCGGCCTTAGCTCAAAGAATACGCTCGAGGAGCTGTCATGCTCCAGCTCTTAAGCTGCTGACAGACATAACACATCTAAAACAATCAAGAAAATGATCAGAATGTAGGACGCGTTTTTCTTAACGTTTCAGTTCGTAAACAAACGATATGGTAATCATAAATCACTTCAACGGTGTGTCCACCCAATAGCTACATGCGCCTCTTGTTCAGATTGTTAGCCATAATACTTGTCAACAAACGCCTCGATAAAAGCAATGTCTTTCTGGCACATGCATGAACTGGCCTTGAGCCAGGAGATGAGACACGCGATTTGTAGCCCAGTCGGCCTTGGCTTGAAGAAGTTATTCCCTTTCTGGCATGCGATTGAGCTATCATTGAGCCAGGAGGCGAGGCATGCGATTTGGACCCGGTCGGCCTTGGCTTGAAAAATCCATCCCTTTTTCGGCATGCACCTAAGCTGACAATGAGCCAGGAGGCGAGACAGGCGATTTCTTCCCCAGTCGGCCTTGGCTTGAAGAATCCTTACCCATCGGCGCTGCAAGGTCGTTTCAACGCTGTAGCACGCAAGTTGCTGCATGCTTGAACTAAACATGCTTGGTAATTTTATCATGCATGTTGAATACGCCTTTGTGCCGCTCTTGGTTTTTTTTATTCCAATAAATTTTGCAGACTTTACATGGGTTTCCTTGTTTCACAAATTTAAAGAATTTTTACTTAAAAGCCATCTCCTTCCTCGCTACATGTGATGCTTTGAAACCACATGTCGCCCATAATTTTTGACTAATATAAAAAATTTCGTGCAAGGCGAAATCGTACCTAGCAACTATTTGTGTTTACCACAGTTAGGCTGGACTATTGCTGAGTAGACCACCAGCTAATAGCACACTATTGATCGAATGTCGATGGTTTACAAAATGCAAACGTTGAAATATTTTAATACCCTTTTTTGTTATCAATATATTTTGTTTAAATATGCCTAATTTCGCATTAATCTTTTCATAGATTTACGTATTTTCATTAAAATTAAGGCTAAATAGGTAGTTTGTATTTGAAATATCCAAAATGCAACTTCAACAGTCGTTCCTTCAGCGAGCTGCATGTGCCTCATTGTTGAATGACGGCTGTTAGCATTGCCAGCCGTAATCCTACCGACAACACTACTGGACCACGCGCCTCCTACGTGGCGCAACAATTGTGGACCATCCGCACAGCAGGAAGCGGTGATATTCCGAAACTAACAATCAACTTCGAAAAATTCGTTTCAACAATGGTCCAAAGGGGTTTTTTCGCTATTTTTCGAGGGGAAAAAATGTACCTAGAACTACGAAAATACGCCTACGCGAAATCCGGATTAATTTCCAGTCTTTTGACACCTTTCTCATAATTTTAGCCTTCCTACTTCAAGAGGAGAAGAGGTACATATATACCTATCATTAATCATTAATCATTAATCATTAATCATTAATCATTAAAAACTTACGGTCGGTATATGTATATATACATATACCGACCGTAAGTTTTTAATGATTAAGACTAGCGGAGTCGCTCGCTTCGCTCGCTTATTCCGCGTCGTCTCGCTGCGCTCGAGGAGCTTTCATGCTGCTACTCTTATACTGCTGACAGTTATTCCACATCTAAAACGATCAAACAAATGAGTGCAGTGCGCGTTTTTCGTAAGGCTTCAGTTCATAAACAAAAAAACGGCTTTGCCGTTTAGAAAACCATCACCCTTCTGCCATGTGCCTAAACTGCCAAGGAGCCAGGAAGCGAGACACGCAATTTCTATACCCTAGTCGGTCTTAGCTTAAAGAATACGCTCGAGGAGCTGTCATGCTCCAGCTCTTAAGCTGCTGACAGACATTCCACATCTAAAACAATCAAGAAAATTATCAGAATGTAGGACGCGTTTTTCTTAACACTTCAGTTCATAAACAAACGATATGGTAACCATTCATCACTCCAAAGGTCTGGCCAACCAATAGCTACTTGCGCCTCTTGTTCAGATTGTTAGCCATAATACCACTGACAACAAAAGCCTCGATAAAAGCAATGTCTTTCTGGCACACGCATGAACTGGCCTTAAGCCAGGAGATGAAACACGTGATTTGAAGCCCAGTCAGCCTTGGCTTGAAGAAGCCATTCCCTTTCTGGCATGCGATTGAACTGTAATTGAGCCAGGAGGCGAGGCATGCGATTTGGACCCAGTCGGTCTTGGCTTGAAAAATCCATCCCCTTTTTGGCATGCACCTAAACTGACAATGAGCCAGGAGGCGAGACACGCGATTTCTTCACAGTCGGCCTTGGCTTGAAGAAGCCGTATCCATCGGCGCTGCAAGGTCGTTTCAACGCTGTAGCACGCGAGTTGCTGCATGCTTGAACTAAACATGCTTGGTAATTTTATCATGCATGTTACATACTCCTTTGTGCCGCTCTTGGTGTTTTATTCCAATAAATTTTGCAGACTTTACATGGTTTCCTTGTGACACAAATTTAAAGAATTTTTTCTTAAAGGCCATCTCCTTCCTCGCTACATGTGATGCTTTGAAACCACATGTCACCCATAATTTTTGACTAATATAAAAGATTCCATGCAAGGCGAAATAGTACCTAGCAACTATTCGTGTTTACCACAAGTAGAGCACCAGCTAATAGCACACTATTGACCGAATGTCTATGGTTTACAAGTGCAAACGTTGAAATATTTCTGATACCCTTCTTTGTTATCAATATATTTTGTTTAAATATGCCTAATTTCGCATTAATCTTTTCGTAGATTTATGTATTTTCATTTAAATTTAAGGCTAAATAGGTAGTTTGTTTTTGAAATATCCAAAATGCAACTCCAACAGTCGTTCCATCAGCAAGCTGCACGTGCCTCATTGTTGAATAACGGCTGTTAGCATTGCCAGCCGTAATCCTACTGACAACATTACTGGACCACGCGCCTCCTACGTGACGCAACGAGGACCATTCGCACAGCAGGAAGATGTGGTATTCCGAAACTAACAATCGACTTCGAAAAATTCGTTTCAACAATGGTCCAAAGGGGTTTTTTCGCTTTTTTCGAGGGGAAAAATGTTACCTAGAACTACGAAAATACGCCTACGCGAAATCCGGATTAATTTCCTTTCTTTTGACACCTTTCTCATATTTTTAGCCCTCCTATTTCAAGAGGAGAAGAGGTACATATATACCTACATATATATCCATACCGACCATAAGTTTTTAATGATTAAGATAATAGAGATAGCTGTTGTAGTGCATGATAGAGGTGTGCGCCTGAACATTGGAAGTGGAGGAACTGTACAGAAGACCAATGCGACTAGATAATCGCTGTAGCCCCTTGTTTTTTATTGCTGCCATTTTCCCCCAAGATTTTGTATTTATTTTAATTGGTATAAAATCAAGTATCTAGTTCGTTCAGCCTTAATTCAAAAAACATTCTGACCAGCTTTCATTTGAAAAGGTTCATATGTTTGGCTGTAACTGTCGTAAACTGTTCTTAATGCAATTTTAGACCGCCCTCTTGAATTGTCATACATAAAAGCTGAGTAGCAATTTTTGTGATGAATGTGTTATTCTGAATACTCATAACCATTTTGTGTTCAAATGACGAATTTCAAAGAATATGCCTATTCCTCCTGAATTTCGTTCGAATCGGTTCATGCATTTGGGGTAAATGTAGAACTACACAGAAAAATATAAAACTGACAAGCACACGGAGAAAAATTCAGGTCGTCGAGTTAAAACTGTTCCTTGTTAACTTCGCTAATTCTGTCAGAAAGTAAACTCATAGTTCTGTGAATATTAGACTTCACTCAGCCAAGAATTTTTCTTTGCGGTGCATGTTGTTCCGGCTTGGAAAGAATGCCCTTTGTTCTGAGACAGTTAGTAAGAGGACCGTGGGAGGTTTTCGTAGTTAACTACACAGGATCTTCTGGAATTTATTAGGAGACCAAATTAGGGTTATACCATCGGGGCCAGCACGCTCCAAGAAGTTTGTCTGCCCCACTACTCTGGCCCGATGTTAGCGTCTCATAATCCTTCCGGTAGCCTTCCACACAATTGTGGTGAATTGTCTTTTGCCAAAGTTAATCTAAACACGTTTTTAAAGCTACAGCATTAAATTAGGTTTTATAAATTTTAAACTCTATGACCACAGCCTAGAAAAATTTTGTTGATAGGGTAGGTATTACCGGACACCGGTTGTCCTTTGCAATCATTTTATTATTATTATTATTATTATTATTATTATTATCAATAAACAATAATTATGAAAACATGATTGAAAACCTACAATATGACTTTAATAAACTGAATGACTGGTTTATTGTAAATGAATTATTTATTAGCAATGAAAAAACTATACACATGGATATCACAGTCCCTAAAATGAAGAAATGTGAAGGATTACGAGTTATTAAACACTATGGAAATTGCACAAATTTAGAGTTAAATCATGAAAATAAAAAATGTATTAAAGAGTGCATAAATTTGGAAAAAAAGACCAGTGCAAGATATCTGGGAATGGAAATAGATTCAAATCGGAATTTCAAAGGGCACATAATTCAAGTCATAACAAAAATAAGACAAATACTACCAAAAATTCATCTATTAAAGAATATATTAGACACTAAAAATAAAAAAATATTATATGAAGCATGGATAGGAAGTATCATACGGTATGGTATTGAATTGTATGGTTTTACATCAGACTATTTAATAGAAAGAATGCAAAGGACACAAAATAAAATGGTCAAAGTGTTGTTTAAAAAACAGGAAGGAATAAAATCAATAGAATTATACAAGACTAATAATATACTTAGAATTACAGAACTAAGAGATTACATAGTAATAGCAAATAATTATGGCTCAAATATGTATAAAAATAGCAGATTTACTGAAATTGATAATATCAGAATGAATAAGCCAATATACACAGTACCAAAATGGAATAATGTATATGGGAAAAGAAATAAAAAGTACTACGTACCAAATATTTTTAATAAATTACCAAGAAATATGATGAATTACCAGAATATTAATGAATTAAAACGGAAATTAAAAGTTAAACTTACAAGAAAATAAACCCATTGCGAAGTGTTGAATTCTGAAATTTGAAGTCTAAAATATTAAAAAAAAAAATCTTAAAATTCAAACCTTTTAATAAATATGATAAATTACACTTAAATTTTAATTTCAACAAGATGTATATTTGTTCTCACACAAGCTATTTTAATTAATAGCTTCGAGCATTACAGTGTATATTGTACATATATGTATTGTAATGGAATAATAAAATATTATTATTATTATTATTATTATATATGATATGAATATGGAATTGAAATAAATGGATTTGCAGCAGACTACCTGATTGGAAGACTTCAAAAAACACAAAATAAAATAGTCAAAATACTCGTTGGCGAAAATAAAAACACAAAAACTAAAGATATCTTTAAAGAAAATAAAATTTTCAAGATAATAGAACTACGAGATTATATAATAGTAACAAAAACTATTACACACATTTATTTAAAAACAGCAGAATAAGCAATATCGAAAGAGCAAGAAACATGAATCCATCTTACATTTTACCAAGATGGAATAATACATACGGAAAAAGAAATAAGAAATGGTACATTCCAAATATAATTAATAAAATGCCAAATAATAAAAATAATACATACGGAAAAAGAAATAAGAAATGGTACATTCCAAATATATTTAATAAAATGCCAAAAATATGCTGGACTTTCCTAATATAAAGGAAATTAAACTAAAGCTAAGAGAAATGTGGAGCTAATTACTTATAAAAAATGATAATACAAGAAAAATACTAAATATTTGTAAACTAATACTATAAATGAAATATTGTAAATAAAGTATCATAATAAAATATTTATTGTTATTATAAATCAAAAGGTAATAGAAATATGAATTATGAATTAGACTAATAGAGGTTCAATACTAAGTATTTGTAAAACTGTGTGAAATATTAGATTAACCAATATTTATTTTTTGTTGTTATTTATTTATTTATTTTTTGTATATAATAAGATGTAAAATAAGAAAAACTGACGCAACTCATTGCGCAATGTTGAGTGTACGTATATTTAAAAGAAATGAATAAGATGTCTTTGAAATCTCACACAAGCTGTTTTTAACAGCTTCGAGCAACTCATTTGTATAATGTAGTGGAATAAAATTATTATTATTATTATTATTATAGCCCTTGAAAATGCAATAAAATTTATTATTATTATTATTATTATATTTATTTAGATTGACAATTGGTTTTGGCCAAGCTTTAAACTGCGATGCATTATTTTATTTTTTAAAAGAAACATTGACAATGATACCTGGCTTTTCCCCTAACTTGTCCCTCACGTTTGGCGAAGCCATCGGGGTCCATTGTGTCCCTGGTAGGTCTAACCTTGGTGGTAAGTCATTCGTGACCCCAACCGAACACCATCAACCCTTTTCCTGCAGCCGAGCCATCGTCTTCATTTAAAATTTTTAAACTGTTTTACTTTTGTAATTTATATAGTATACACATATATAGTTTTAACATGGGATGGCAGTCAAATTTAATTCCTATGCCGCAGACTGTTTTTTGGCGCCTTTTTTTATCGCCATTTTTATTTTTTATCATTTGGTAAAAAAAAAAACAAGGTACATGCATCGTGCCACCATATTCAAAGTAAATTCTTACCACATTGCGTTCGAATCACTTTTTGCGTTTGTCATTAACTGAGGTAAACGGATTTTTGGACGCCAGTTTGGGCCGCCATTTTGAATTTTATACAAAACTTGAACGGGCCCTTTCTTGGTTAATATGTTGTGATTTTTCGTAACTAGCTTGTGTTCAATATGATGAACGATTGCCAATAACAGTTGACGAATGAAAGCCAAAAACAGTTTTTTGGAGGCCAGTTTTGTTCTCTATTTTGGATTTTTATCAACTGGTATAAAATTAGGTAACTTTCAGTTCTTCACTTTAAGTACCTCCGTTATTTAGTCGTATTTCAAAGAACATTCTTACCAGATTTCATTCGAATCTCTTCTTTTTGTTTGGGCGTAAGGGAGCGTTTAAACAACGAGAGCTTCTCGCTCGCCGAACGCTATTTGTTATAGCCAACTATTATTTATTTACGATTAGTTTCCCATTTCTACTAAATGAATGCGGTAATAGATGTCAGAAAACCGGATGCGAGTAGGTAGTCGCTGTAGCCGCTTGTTTATTCAGCGATCAGTTAGCATAATTTTTTTCCCTGTTTACATCATTTTTATTCACGAAATCGCAAGTAAATTATTGATAAACGATCATAACTTAGAATGAAGCAGCATGCAAGTACCACTCTGACTGGGTTTTACCAATGATTTATGCATTACGCCTAAAGCAAATGAAAAGGGGAGAGTCACAGCGTATATTTTATTACGCGTCTAAAAAGGCTAGTCTAATTTTTTTTTCTTTATTAGAAATTCATTTTTTCACCAGTGGAGCCGTGGCGGACCCCTAGTTTAGTTAATCTTCAGAATAATCTGCGTATGTGGTTCAACAAAGATAAGATAAGCAGTTGAGTAATGGAATATCGCCAGCAAGAGACAAGAGGCTAGCATGTTTACGTCCATCGACCAAGCTATGTGAATCGACGACCTCGTTTGTTTAAATGTATGCAGTCTTCCGCAACAAATATTTATGTTAACACAAATAGTTTTTCAGTTTGGTGTTGATCAATCAGTGTTGAAAGCCAAAATCAGTGGGTTGAAAGCCAAAATCAGTGTCTTGAAATTTCAGACTAGCTTATAATATCTAGCAAAAAACGTTGCTTAACATTCGGAGCATATAGAAACGAGAGGAGTTAGCTAATCAGTGAAAGGAGTAATATTTTAAAACACTGTGCTAACACCACTGCGCTAACACAGCATTATTTCGCATGCGCCTTTACCTACAATCGAAACTGATGCTTATTACGTGAAGTAGGCATGTGCTATGCCAGAATCGCTCTGTTTGAATGTTGTCGACAGTACGTCTGTTCGTAGTTTTTTTTTATTATTACTTCGACATTGTTTGGTACTTTAACACCTGTTGTTTAAAAAATGAAGCTCTAACCTGGTAGCGCACACCTCTGTCGCCAACAGGTTGCGGCATCTATGAACAGATTCCTGCACCACTGTAGATGCGCCTGACTTAGCAGTACAGTAAAGTTAAGAAAACATACTCTTGTAATTTTCCATTTTTCTCTTGATCTCGTGTGAGGCTTTGTTCTCGAGTTACAGCTTAATTCGTGTTATACGTATATGGTAGCAGGACTAATGATTACACTTAAGGCTGAGAAGAAGTTGTTGTTAAATGCAATAATACATCAGAATAAGTCAACAACAAACAGCAACAAACATCACAAAAGTGATGACAAAATTACTATTTTCGTGGAAAAAAGAAAAACAAGTCAAAGTCTAAAGTCACGGTTGTTAGAGAAATTGTAATGCATAACAACTTCTTTATGTTATACATGGTGGGGCAGAAAGGAAGGGTCACCCTTGGCAATCAAAGATGGTTAATGTTAGGATAATGAAACTTTGCATGGTATATAGGCGAACGGGGAGCCAACTAACCATGCATCGATCAATGACCTTGACGCATATTTTCAAGGTCATCGTGATGCTAACTTTTTAAGTATGCTTCGTAGAACCCCAGTTTAAATTAGAAACTTGTATTCAGCGTCAAGGTATGGACAGGGCCCCCACATCAAAATAAGGGGCCCGGGACTAACTATAACTGCGGGCCCCCCTCCCCCGACTGATATCGTAAAAAGGTTGCACTATGTTATAATATTCGTAGGCCACTGTTGTGTTTAACGGGTTGATTCATTCATTAATCTGGGTTCCTTACGTTTGAAGACTTCTCGGCCTAAATAGCTGACAGGATTGCCCTACAGTGCTCCTGCTGCGTGCTCGTTGCCGTTGGATTGGACTTGTTGTTTGTTGGGAATATACAAAAAAATTCACTATACGTACAAATCAACTACATTACCCATAGTCATCAAAACTCACAATTGCGAAAATAAATTTGTTTAGGCCTTGCGGGCCCCTTGAGTGACCGGGCCTGGGTACAGTGGGTCCACCTGATCCCCCCGTTGTGAGGGCCCTGGGCATGGCCAATGCAAAAAACAGAACGAAATTCGGTACGTTAGTTTAGGAGTTACGAAAATTGCAAGCATCATTCTGTTGTGCTGGCCGAGTGGATTTCCTGGCAAACAGTTCTGTCAGGCTCTTTCGTACACCACGCATTGTATTGGTAGATAATGGTGTTGGCAGCATACGCAAATTGGCATAATTCATTAACCGTGATCAGCTCTGAAACAAAATCAGAAATGTTAACCTGAGGGAGGAAAACATCCGTTTTATTTTCTAGACGACCACGGTGACTAAACTATGCCAACTTGCATAAGATGCTGTTGTTTGCAGCACCATTCAGTTTATACGTGTAATGTACAGATTGTGTTGAGCTAGTGACGAGTCATCAGTATGTCAGTTGCTGTTTGTTTCCAAGCATGCTTCATGTACTTTAAGAACCACTGGACTTAATTTTACACTCACTGTTTGGCAGAAAAGCCACTCGGTCAGCACAACAAAATGATGCTTGCAATTTTCGTAACTCCTAAACTAGCGTACCGAATTTCGTTCTGTGTTTTGCAATGGCCATGCCTTGCCAATGTGTACAAGTTTCTAATTTAAACTGGGGTTCTACGAAGCATGGTTAAAAAGTTAGCATCCCGATGACCTTGAAAATATAAGTCAAGGTCAGTGATCGATTCATGGTTAGTTGGCCCCCCTGTTCGCCTACATACCATGCAAAGTTTCATTATCCTAACCCTGGAAGCCAACAGCGAAAATCATACACTAGAAATCTTTATGCCAGTGGAGGGTGTGGCCATAGCGATTAAGGCGCTATGCAAGTGATCTGGGGGCGAACTGGGTAGCTGGTTCGAATCCGGGTCATGCCACTCCGAC
>JAHWFP010242112.1:947-14209 GCA_023313725.1 Lithobius niger
GAGTTACTGATGCGATAGGGCCTCTTCACGCCTGTGTTGAAATTGGATTACGACGGTATAGGCTTAACATAGTTCGTGTTTTCCCAGCATCAACCAAAACGTTTTAGGGATGAAACACTCTCAGAAACTATTCAGGTACGGTATTTGGCCATACATAATTTTCATGAAACACCAAAAATTAGCCGATTAGCATTTTTCAGCAGATCTCAAACCTTGACAGCCACTTGTCTTCCAAACAGAAGTAGTTCCAAGATGGCGACGATGCCAACAACAGCGCAAGCGATGGCTTCTGCAGGTGCCTTTCGAGTTCCCAAAAGCAAACTGTAATGAATGTCTACAGCCAACCGCGCCAACATGATCAAAGAAATCTATTCGTGGAATTGCAAAAGAAACACGATTGCTGGGCGGCGTGTTCGAAGCTGCTGTCTATCGTTGCAGAACCGAGTTCAAAGTAAGTGTTGAGTGTTTGTCTGCGCTACGCAAACGATATACGAACAATGCATAACGCTGCATACCATTCTGTGGAGGAGGAAAAAATATCAACGAAAAGTTTTGTGTAAGGCTGACGTGTAGGTTCTGCTGCAATAATGCTCTTCATATCACGATGTTGTCGAACCGTAAACTGTGCATTAGGCTAATTGAAGGTGCGAAAACACGGTACGATCACAACCGTTATTCAATCGACAGCCTTGCTGCGATGCACGGACACCGTACGTAAAAATGCGACGAATTTACGTTTTCAGAAATTCGGAAAAAGTTCAAGTGTCGAAATGACGACATTGTAACTGTTGAAAAGTGACACGTGCCGTAAACTAATACGATTCTGTACCAAATTTCTCACTGACGACAATGAGACGAATTACTCAGGATTTGCAGTTTACTTTTTCGTCGTAAACGTCAGCGTCACAGCTTCGCTAACCTGACCTGGCTATTGAACGAGACGATAGGCTATTGTTTTTTTTTTGGGGGGGGGGGGGAGAGGGGAGAGAGAGAAAGAGAAGGACATTCATTATTGGAGGAAACGTGTGTTAATGCTGGCCACACGGAATCAGTGTTTGAACATGCTTGTGATGAGTTTGTTTTTGAAAGTTTGACAACTTTGGCTTGAAATACGTAACGAAAGTGCCACGTAAGGAGTAAAGTAAGACATTCGTTACAGTTTGCCCCCCCCCCCCCCACCTCCACACACCACCTGCTTCTAACGCTCATCAAAACGGTCTTTTAAAAGGCCAAACCAATACGATCTTTTTCAGGAACATTTTTGAAAAGAGAGAAAACATTCGTAATGCAGAAATAAAACACACTATTAAGCATTTTAAACAATAAGTATATTAACAATAAAGACATGCTATAGTGTAACCCTGCCTAAAAAATGTGAAATTATTAGCATTAAAAATATTCGGGCGAATGAATTGTTATGCTATTTCTGTTTGAGTTGGAGCTCGCGGATGAATACAGACAGATCAATGGTAAGCAGGATTTGGTCGCGTCGTTAACACTTTCTCCACTGACTAATATAGGTGGATTTTACCATAGTCAGTGGAGAGAGAGTTAGCGATGTGACGAGCCTCTTCACACCTGTGTTGAAGTTGGATTACGACAGTAGACAAAATATAGTACGCTTTTTTCCCCATCGTTAACCAAAACGTTTTAGGAATAAAAATCTCTCGGAAAGTATTCAGGGACGGTATTCAGTCATACATACTTTTCTTGAAATAGTAAAAAATGGTCGACTGGTAATTTCAGCAGATCGCAAACATTCGCAGCAACTTGTCTTCCACGCGGAAGTAGTTCCAACATGGCGGCGATAACAACAACAGTGCAAGCGATGGATTCTCCAGCATCATTTTACAAGTGTCATCCCCGTCAAAAGCCCCTTTCCTGTTCCCAAAAGCAAACTGTAATGAATGTATACAGCCAACTGCGCCAGCGTGATCCAAAGAAAGCTATCGATGAAGTTGCGAAAGACACAGGATTGTTGGGCGGCGTGTCCGAAGCTGCCATCTATCGTTGCCGAACCGAATTCAAAGTAAGTGGTACGCCAAGCACTACGGTACGCCAAGCAAACGCAAGCTGAGCGACTGTACAAAAACACGCATGCAAAAATACGATGAATTTACGCTTTCAGCGATTCGGGAAAGAGTTCATGATTTTTATCGCAATGACGACATTCCAACTGTTAAAAAACAGTGACATCTGCTAATTTAAAAGCACCAAGTGGGAAAGGATGACGGCTCATTATTTTCCATGCTGGAAACGAGGATGGATTTGTACCTGCTGTCAATCTCGTTTTTCAAGCAAAGAAATGAAAGGGTGATTATCATGATGAAATGAACGGAGACAGATTTGAGAAGTGGTTTGAAACTTAGCTGCTGCCTAATATACAACCAAACAGTGTCAACAGTGTCATCGTATTGGATAAAGTTACACATCATTCTGTGTAGGAGGAAAAATACCGACGAAGAGTTCACGGAAAACTGACATGCAAGCTTGGCTGCAAGAAAAAGATATTGCGTTCAATGACACAATGTTGAACCGAGAATTGTACGCATTAATTGAAGGTGCAAAAACACGGTACGACCATTATCGTATCGTAACACCCTTGCTGCACTCCACAGATACATCGTTCTCAGACCTCCATACAACTGAACCGTATAGAAAGGGTGTGGAGTCAAGTCAAAGAATATGTTGCTGCCAACAATCAAACTTTTACGTTAAAAGAAGTTGAAGAGCTGGTACCTAAAGCTTTATCAAACGTCACCGTCACAAACTGGAAGAATTATATTTAAAACACGTAATTAAAGAGGAAGATAAAATATGGAAAGCCGATGGATTGTCGGATTTGATTGTTGAAAGGTTGGCATTTCAAGTAAATGGATCAAGTGACGAAAACTCCAGTAATTCTGAATGAAGCGAAGTAAGGATTGGAGTAGGCTACGACATTCGTTACAGTTTCTCGCCCCCCCCCCCCCTTAAGAACGGCCTTTTTAAAGGCCAAATCAAAACGGCCCTTGTCAGGGCCATCAAATTTGGGAAGAGAGAAAATATTCCAGTTTAATAAAATTTGGTATTGAAGAAATGACATACACAACATTAATCGTTAAACAATAGACGTGTTAATAATAAAGACAAGCTATAGTGTCACACTACCGTATAAAAATATGAAATTATTAGTATTACATAAAAAAAAACTGTAATAGTGTATTGTTAAGCTGTTTCTGCGTCGTTGTTTTAGCTCGCGGATGAATATAAAGAGATTTATGATAATTAGGCTTTGGTCGCGTCGCTAACACTCTCTCCACTGACTAATGTGGGTGGATTTTACCATAACAATGGCCAGGGCCTTTTTTCCGCTATTTTAATGTGACTACAATATTCCTGTCGTTGTTCTTGTTGGGATTTTTTGCTCTTCCGTACAGATCGAGCCAATGAACTGACTTTACATTTTTATGGCTTAAAATATGGGTGTTAAAAAGGCCCAGGGCCTTTTGTTGTTGTTGGGACTTTTCGCTTTTATCTTGCAACTGAACCAATAGGCTATTTACTGACGAAAACCAAAGTTTCCTCAACTTTGTTTAAATTCTTTTAATGAGCAATAGTAGAGTGAGTAATTATAACAGTTTAATACTAAGAGTATTCTGTGGAGATAAGAATCCCTAATAGTAAGTCTTCGAATAAAGCTGCAGATACGAATTTTATTGGAAGCAGTCTGATGAACAGAACTTAGCATCAAATTAAATATTAGATACATCGTTACTAGGATAAATATTAGATATCTAGCCAAAATCCCGTTCGTCTGATAATTATCTCTAATATTGTTTATCTCATTTAAGTCAAATCTCGTTTATCTAGTTAAACCCTTTTATCCCTTCTATAGCAAATTTCGTGCATCTCCTTTGTATCGTATCTCCAACGTTGTTTACCGGATTTATCTCAAAAAACGTTCATCTTAATTATCTACTAAGTATGCTTATTCCATGTATCAAATGTCTAGTTATTTAATTTATCTGAAATGTCTCCAAAAGAAAAATAGTAACAGATTTTATATTAAAAAGCGCTTACGCGTATAAAATACGGATGTACCCTAATCCTTAAAAAACTTAATGGTATAAAGGAACAAATACAAGAAATAGACACGTAAGCCATCAGCATCGCACTAATAAGTGTAAAAGAAGCTCTACCCTGTTTTTTTGAGATTCTTTTACACGCATTAGTGCGACGCTAATGGCTTACATATCTTTTTCTTGTATCTGTTAATATGTCTTAATCTTAAGAGCATTAACTTTTTTTAAGTCGCTACATCCGTATTTTATACGCTTAAGCGTTTTTTAACACTAATCTGGATAAAGTGCCTGCTTGCAAGACCATTAAGCTCATCCGACTGAGCGGACTCCGATTGGCTGGTGTGTAACTAAAATCCCTTTTTAATTGGCTAATGGTATTGACATGTCGCCTTTAACTGAGAATTTATCTGTCTTAGGGTACGCTGAAACAATTATTCTGCACATACATTTCGGGACAATTTCATCACTGCTTTTTGTAATATCCTACAGTGCCGGATTGGGAGGGGTCGGGCCTCTCCGGGAATGTACTGCAGAGGCCTCGGGGCCCCTCACACGCGCGGCGGGGGGTTGGCCATGGAAGTCTGGGGGAGCGCTGTAAGCTTCATCAGCAGCCCTGGCAACTAGCGTATTTTTAAGAAATTGGTTACTTTGAAACGTTTTCCTGAAATTAAGAAATGCAATTTTCGCCCCGAATTCATTACGAATTTTTCAAAATGGAACAAGACCTTCCGTAGAGTGAAAGTAGGGAGGAGGAGGGGCGAACAGCATTGGACTCTAGCATGTTTTTAAGAAATTGGCATGAATTTTAAGCGTTTTTGTGTAACTTAGAGATGCAATTTTGATAAAAATTCATTTCAATTTAAAAATAATATTTTTTGCGGGTTGGGGATTATGGGCCGGGCCTCCTGCAGTGGGGGCCTCCCTGGAGATCCCGGGTTACCGTGCGGCCCAATCCGACACTGATATGCTATAGAGAGTTAATAACCTGTCATTTCACTGAGGTGCATTGAGATAACAGCTCAGGGCTTCCCTTCCCGATATCTGAAAGTGTGCCTAAATGTTCTTTTTATCTCAGTAGGCTTTGCGTTTGTTGTATATTAGCCTGCTGGGAAGTTGTAACGCGTCCGGTACGATGTAGTATATCGCTACCAAGCAAACAAAAAAAAAAAACCTTGCCATCTAAATGGTCAAAACGAATAAAAAGTCTGGAGGCACAAAAGTGATAGCGAACCTAATGGCCACAGGACGGCGGCTATACGACGTACACTGCGACACTGCAGTGAAGACATTAAATTGTAATGGGGCAGCAAACTGGTTTCTAGTACATTGCTTTCTTTCTCAGTAGTTTAACTGCATTTTCGTAAACGTAAAGTGCTTACGGAAATCTATAACAATTCTTACTGATTCTAGACGTTTCGTAAAAGGATGTACCATCGTATGTTTGTTAAACTCTTCGCATGAACGATCCGTCGTTTGATCTCACGAACGTAAATCAGTGATATGATGACCACATTCGACCATGACTTCTTTACGTTTAGAATAATATTACACTAAAATGTCGCGTAAATATTCTTACGGGTGCACGGTTATCTGCGAGCTACTGGGGCGTCGATTCGATAGCCGTCTTGGTCGAAGCTGTACATCTCTGGCTTCTTACAGACCTGGGTTCGATCCTGGTGATGGGAAGTATATTAGGTATGGGTTTTTCTCCTATTGTTTCCCGTCTGTTGCATGAGGGTTTCCTCCGGGTACTCCGGTTTCTTCCCTCTTGCGGCATAAAACAACTGTTCCTGGTGGTGGTAAAACCTTCCACTTAACATCCTTAAAAGCTGTAAGCTTATTGGCCGACAACGTCTATTATTATTTGATAATAACTTTTACTTTTATAAATTCAAGATATTTTTACCCTCTGTAACTGAAAAACAGGAAAATCAGCAAAACGGTTTAACGTCTTATATTTTTGATCGAAAGATATCCCCTTGTTAAACAGTCTACCTGAAGATTTATTGAATGATAAATAAACTTTAAAAAAATAAACTAAAACAAAAAAATAAACTTAAAAATTACTACTTGTTTCATGAATACGGTGGATTTTTCGATGGGCGTTTTATTGTATTGCCTTTACTTATTACAGTAATATAACTTAATAGACTTTGTCTAACTTTTGTGCGTAATTAGGGTAGCAATTCTATTGCATTTTTTGTTTTAATATTAGCAGTTATTAACCCATAGCCGCCTGAAAGAACTTTCAGACCCTTTTTTTTAGAGTCCCGGGACTCGGGTCGGTTCTCGGAACCGGCATTCTCTTGGTTTGGAGCCGACGACGCTGACCACTGGGCTGTGACTGCCCGCTTTGCTCGGGGTCCCCGGGGACCCTCACAAAGCTCGCGCTGGGATTTAGTTTTTCGCTGTTATACGTTGAAGGCGTAGCTCGTATCTAGGCGGTTATGGGTTAAATTGTATTTATACCTTTTAATTAAACATAATCAGTTTCTTTTAATTAGTGCGTGCAGAAACTGATTTAGCGGATAGATTTGCATAGCATTGTGGGTGATACCAGGAGAAGAACTAGCAAACGTTTTTTTTTTTCAGTTGATTTAATTTACGCCTTTTTTTTATTGTAAATAGTGATTTATTTATTTCCAGAGAACTGTACAAGACTTATTCTGTATTGTTAGTATTTTTTTTTTGATATGGGGAGGGGGGAAGGTGTGTGTTGTTTTGTTTTGTGTACATAAACTAATTATATGGTTTTCAAATTAATTTACTAACACGAATTTAATTGGTATAAACAAACAAAAACGATGCTAATTATTGATGGGGGAAATAATATAACATTACCGTATATAAGAAAATTGTAATGACCATGATTTTGCATAAAATTATTTAACAGAAAAAAGTCGCCATCAGAAGCAATCCTATTTAACACATGGGTTAGTTAGGGCACCTGTAATGCATGTCGTTCCCACCTTCTGGGTGAGTACTATGAACTACAGTACAAGTAATACCACTGTATCTGGGTGATGCTTCGTACACCATCCACTCTGGCTGTTTAACCATTAGTTGTACGCACACCTGCACCCTGGTTTTAATGTTATAGATATAGGTTGCACCCGTCGAGGGGTGCTGCCTCTTCAACCATCTAACTCACGTGTGATCTCAATCATTGCTCGTGGCATAAGCCACGTATAGCTAAGTAGAAAGATATGTTACGTATGACAAAACAGACAATTGTTTCATGAAAAACTACTGTACCTTGTTTATTTTTCACCAGGGGATGAAAATGTAAATGAAGATCTATATAAATGGATAGATCTGACTTATCCCTATAATCTGTGTAAGAAAAAAAATTATGTGCAGTTAAAATTTAACGCTCGAGGGAGAAAAAAATCAAAATATGGCGGCCATAGCATAAAACGGGTTTGCGGAGACTTTTGGTGCATTATTCTACCCCTCGGAAGCTAGTTTTGTGTTAACTTGAACTTGCGGGTAATTTTGTCCGGGTTCAGGTATTTTTTTTGTCTCAAATGAGTGGTCTAGGAGCCGAATCAGGTGAAATTTAAGGATTAAAATCAGGATTAAGCATGTATCGAAACCTTCGAACCTTAAATGCATACAATCTCTTTTACGTTCTGGAGCGCTCTTCTGCAGTAGAAAATAGACGACGTAGTTAGGGGTATTACATCGGTTAAAATAAACCGGACTTTCAATATGGCAGCATTTCGCTCAAGAGAGCATGCGCAGAGATGCGCAACCGGCCGTCGCGTGGAATTATGGGGAAAGAGACTCGATTCAGACATAGCAGTAAGCGAAAGCATGGCTGGGAAAGACAGTTGCAAACTCCAAGTCAACTCTGTACTCCCGTGGCGCGACCAAAAAAAAGACAAAGAACTTGGAGATTTCCGATTCCCATTTTATTTGTATTCTTGCTTCGCTCGCGTATGGCTGTCATGAGTGTTGGCAATTTGGCTGGTTCGTTGTTTGGACCAGGTTTAAGTTAGCGTGTGAGGTAGCTGCTGTAATAGGGTGTGTGGCTTCTGGCCGAATTCTAATTCTATGGCAACCACGTAGTTGATGGCGTCCTATAATAAAAAGTTCTTACGTAGCAGCAAAAAAAAGGCAGGGGTGGGGACGATACACGAAAAACTAATTTTCTTTGTCTATTCTAAATAAACCTTTGACGTCTTTGGCATCCCATCTGTTTCATTTCGAAGATTTCTATCTTCACGGACTGTTTGTAGAATTCCCTTCAAGATTGGAAGCAACCAATTGGCAAGCTACGAGGATGGTGTGCTTCATTGGTTTTGACCTCTCCACCCCCCCCTCCCCCCCTCTTTAGTTTCATCCTTTGTGTTTCCATTCTTTCCTCCGACCTTCCCATGACCAATCAGAATTCAGCACGCTCTCTCATTCCAATTAGTGCCAATGATATCCGGCGGTGCGGAAATTTACCGGAAGAAGTCTCCCGGACACAAACCAAGAGACAGCGCCCGTCCCGATGAGTTAGTTGCTGCTTGCTCATTCAGAATCGATACCGTTTCTGATTTTTATTTTATTTTTTTTGCTTTTGTCTTTTTTCATGTTTTTTATTAGGTCGCTGATCGTTGAGGTCTTGAAACTACTTGTGTCTGAAGTTCGTTTTTTTTTGCTTCACAGAGACGAAGAAAACTTTTGTCATTTAGCGGTATTTGAAAATAAATTACCTTTCCGTACCGTTTTTGCCTTTCCAGACTTGTCGACCGATCATCTTAATTAAATCTTTACTTATGGCATGAAAATGTTTGAAACCATTTCCTAGTATGTTGAAGATTGGAGAACTTTCATTTTCTTATAAGACGACTACTGCAGAAACAAGAACTAAGTTCCAACGATCCCCGCAAAAACAGCGCTGCCAACAGCGGTGTCGCTGCGTTCACGAGCGAGAGTTTAGCAACAACCACCACCAAGAGTACATTTAAAGCGCTCTCACTTGTACCACACATAATTTAACGTACTATTAAGCAAAAAATAGTTAATGAAATAAAACAATAAAATATTCGCTTAAAATAATCTCGATTTATGAATGCAATTCGGTGTTATTAGGTTTCGGTCGCTAGATAGACCATTCACACCGGAAATGTGCTGGAAATTGAAATGTCACCATTTTAGGGCAAAAGATATTGGCTGAGTTAGTGGCGCAGAGGTTTTAAGAAGTTTAAGTTCAATCAGCCAACCCGGCGAATCCATCGGCCAACGCATTTTGGGTAAATCCAGTACAAAAACTTGAAGAAGAAATGGGAATAAGCGAAATGACGTCCTTTTCAACTGCTAATGTTGTCTAGGGTCGGAAAGGGACAATTTTGCTAGGATCGTTGACATGCCACAATCGATATGAGCACTAGCACATTTCGGAGCACTTCTCTGGCAAGATGTGAAAGAGAACAAGATGGGCAGCAGACTACCTAGTTGCATCCGGTCTTCTATGCAATACCACCATTTTCGGCTTCATACTTCCGGTTTTTATTTATTAATCTTAACTGATTTTTGGACGATGAATGTAATGGTGAAAACCATTTGTCTGCATCTGGTAGCATTCCATAGATGATGGCTTTACTTGTTACTTTACTTGGCTACTTTCGCCCACTCCCATGAAAATAATGAGTCGCAAACCTCTCACTGCAACGCACTGCAACAGCGATCTCTTTTATATAATCGAAGAGTAGTAACCATCACAAATGCCGTAAAAAAATGTGTTTTAGGCCTAGTGTTGGGTTTTAGGCATAATTGTCAGCTTTTAGGCCGAATTTTTACCTGCCGTTGTAATTTCGTAAGTAGCAACTATCGGAGAATTGGATTCAAGAGTTGGCTTATTCATTCATGCAATGTGGTGTCCCAATGTTAATGTGCGCTACTAACAAATCCCTTTTGTTTTTTATACGTTTGCGTGTCTTCCTGTAGTGTTTAAATGTGACCATCGAATGTTATTATTTCATTGAGTTACGTTGAGAAAATCTATTAGCGACGACGAAGCAAAACTGTTTTAGTTTGTCATGTTTTTTAACGTCCACTTGATTATCACTGAAAAGAGCAACCGACAGACGGACGGACAAAGTTCTTGCGATAATAGTAGTATAAAAGTATCAGCTACCAGGACTGAAGTGACGTCACAGGTGTACAGTACCAGACCAAATGGCCTGGAAGGGTAAAGTTCTTTGCAATAGTCTTCGCAGCATTTATTGTACAGAAGACTAAAACGAAGAAGAGACGAAAATAGTGAAGTGACATGACCGACAGATGAAACAACAATGTCGCCATTGGTTTCGCCGAGGTGACGTAGGTAATTTTAAGGTGACCACGACCCAAACTTTTTAAACAGCCGAAAATTAAAACTGCGTGTATTTGTGAACTTGCGGGTTATTACTGTTCAGGTGGCATTTATCAAAAAATCCAAAACTTTTACTTTAACACCAGCAAGGAAAATCCACGAAAACTTGGCGTGTCGGTCTGGTTCTTTTTCCGCCGACACGCTGCTCCTCTTTCTCCTTTTATTAAATTCAGCACTGAGAGTAAACGAAGGAGCATCTCTGCGTTCGAAGCAGTATAACTTATCACCGCATTTTTCCTGCAGGCGGCTGAGTTTTAAAACGTAATAAACAGAGTAATGAGTTTACCAGGTTTCTGCGAAACGCCTGATATCGTCTTTATGTTTATTTTTCGTATGCGGCATGCACTAGAAATGCGAAATGTGATGCGACTGTTTATTTTCTCATAGCTGTCTTTGACATTCGCTTTCGAAGTAATATATTTATGTAAATACGAATGAATAATCAACAAAAATATACTCCTCTGCTTCACCAAATTTTCTTCGTTTTATACGCTGCATCTTTAAACCCGTACCTTGTCACCCATGGTTATCATTTTATTCGGCTGTGTGGAAGGACGAAAATATTGATTAAATTCCGAGAAATACTAGGAGGTTTAAAGAAAAACGCACCAGTAAGCAGAAACAGGGCACTTTCCAAATTTCTAAAATTTGATAGAATTGTTTACAATTGCTTCAACGTCGTTAATGCAAATGAGAAATAAAATGGGACCCAAAACACAGCCTTGAGGCACACCCATAACAAACTTCCACATTACTACTGTATTCAATGCAGAATTCTGTGCACGCTTTTCTATTTTGCAAATGAAGTTTATTTCACAACAGTTGCTGCTGCAAGACTGATAAGGGCGTATTTGACTGGAATCTCTGTTACAAGTTATTAAATTGTGAAACGTACTGGAATCAAAGGATGACGCTTGTCAATTCGGTACGAATTTATGTTTTGCCCGTACTGGAATGAATCAATTTTAGTTTCCATAACTTTTCATCTGAGTAAGGGCACGTTTATGCAACCACTCGCTTTTGCATTCTCGCAGCTAGAAGCTAGAAATCACCTCAAATTCCAACATGGCGGCGGTTTTATGTCTGCCGCCTCGCAACGAAAACAGCAAATAACGTGAGTTCAGAAGTGTTTGGGAAAATTGTTTCGTCATGAGGAATTCTTTATATTATTGGTACGGATAATAAGACTGCAAGTATTTACTCAAACGATGTCGGATTTAGCTGATCCATTTAGCATTGTTACCATGGCAATGTCACCTATGCCATCGCGATTGAGTTCTAGCTGCGAGAATGCAAAGGCGAGTCGCTGCGTAAACGCGCCCTAATTCGGGGAAGCCCAAACCTTTTCAAATTAAAAATAGTCCAAAATATGCAGGACAGCATACGACTTAGCTTGAGATCAAAGATTCGAAATTAGCTACGGCCTCAAATAACCATGAAGGCTTCCAGAATATTATTTATAATGTCACAATACAGTGCTTCAACATTCAGTAATCGCGTAAATTTTATAAATACCGCAAGACGACTTCAACTTAAAGCTAGTTTTTCTTCTTCCTTACAACCAAGACTAGGGATTCCACCCGATTTTAGCGAATTCCCCATAATACGCTGAAATAACCAAACCACACTTACAGTTAGATATCACTGATCCAACTAAACAACCGTCCAATAATAAACTGTGCACGGATGGAAAGTTAAAATGTTTTATAAATGTCTTGTCCCCAAATGTAATTTGGTGTGTTTTTTAATTATTACATGTGAGAAGGATGGGTCCCCCATACAAAAGCTTTTAAAACCCTGTCGTTTCTACAACTTCATTTCTCTTTACAGTTACTTGGTAAGCTGCCGTTTCATGTCAACACTAAAACAATCGGGTACCAATCTGGGGTTGTTAAGCATTTGGGCCACCATCTTGATAGCAAGCTCCCTCCCTTAGAGATCTCTCATCCGTATGTATCTCTAGACTGTTTCGCCCTTGTTTGGGCTCGTCAGTAGACAATACCACGTTGCTGGTAGTAATTTAACAAGCACAAATCCGGACTGGTTTCAAAAAACTAAAAAGCAGAAACTACTTCTTGTTGGGGCTCCATTCAATTGAATGTTAGACACCCACATTTAGGCCTATTAATGGCAGTTGATCACTTGAATTCAAGCTGCTCTAACCCACAGAGATCTCTAGACTGACACTTTTGGCGTTGTTTCGTCCTTAAAAAATGCCGACACTTCCCAACGTTATCTTGTGGCGGTTTTGAAGGGCGGCGATGCAGAATGGAAGTTTACAGAGTGGATGCACAGGAACTCGTCGTCGCTCGCTCGCCGCATTGATACAGAATACTATAGGGCAGTGACACGGCGTAGTATTATTGTATATAACTCTATGGTGGAGCCAGTTACTGGGTTAGCTGCAAGGTGCACTGGTGGGGGAAAAGAAGAGCGTCTTACTGAAGCCAATGCTATTAGACTGGATTTCTTAGGCCTAAAACGCGAGATTTTGTCGATTTGTTGGCAGCTGCTGACATTTTTAAGCAAGTGGAAGCTTTATTTTCCAATTACAACCTAGGCAGCATAAGGGACTGGAGAAAACAAAGGTTTTTTAAGCCTACGAAATCTACACTCAAAGCATTGGCTTGACTAGAAGTGCCGTTGTTTAACCCACCATTTCAATCTAGTGCCCCTTGCAGGTATCTCTCTTGTAGCCAATATGACGTCACTTGACGCAGCTCTATACATCATACACGGCGATAGCCGAGTATATATATACAGGGTGTTCGGAAATTGGTGTCAAATATTTTGAGGGTCCGCTGTGTGATCAAAGATAAGAAGAAAAAGTCCTA
>JAHWFP010242112.1:19209-48736 GCA_023313725.1 Lithobius niger
ACAAATAATGAATTAGAAGCGTGAGCAAGTTAGTGAGCAAATAATGACTTACAGGGTTCAGACAATTTTTAAATTCTCAATTTCCCTGTGATTTCCAGGTTTTCCAGGTGCACCCAATGGCAATTTCCAGGTGTTACCAAGATGTTTAGTGAGGGAAACAGGCAGTAGCTAATGTTTTCATTAACATTCGCACGAAAATAATCCACATCCCAGATAATAGCTGTTTAGAAACAAGAGCACACGGGGCGAAACGTATTTTCATCCCAGATATTGGTACCAGCCTAAGTATTGAAGTAATTGAAGTTTATTGAAGTAATATCTAAAATACTTGGGAACATATATTAAAGTACAAATTAAAATATTTGATACTAGCCTAGGATTTTGTTTTTGATCTGTTAGGTAATTAATTCAATAGAACTTTCAGATTAAACACAAAGGCATTTTTTTTTTCATATTTCCCTGTCTTTTCCCTGATTTTCACAAAAAATTCTCGGATTCCCTGAAATTTCCCTGAAATTTTGGCTCGATTTTTTATTTCTCTAAGATTTCCAGGTTTTCATGGTTTTCCTGGTTTTCCAGGTTTTCCTGGTTTTGTCTGAACACTGACTTAGAATGTAAACTTTAGTATGATATGACTTCTAACCGGTTTCGTTCCTTTCATTGTGGAGAATACTCTGTATCCATGAGACGCACTATCGACGGCGAGTCCTGAGAGTGGCGATAGTACCTTGAATAATGCTACTGAATAAAAGAAAGACAGATTTCTCATCCTTTCTCCGAGCTACTATGTGATCGGGGGAAAAAAAACCCTACTTGGTCCACGCTGAAGGCGTATACAAAAAAAAATAAAAATTGTTCTCTTTTTGTTCTTAAGGCGTGTGCGGAGGCAACACGTAAAGTTTACGGCATTCCAGGTTACGACCGTGCTGGGGACTCGAACCCCATAGATATCTTCCGTTTGCGGCGATGGGAAGGTCGGAACTTTTTTTTTAATAAAGTAGTAGATTTAATTCAACAATTCCAGTAAAAGGAAACAAATAAAATGAGACCTGAACGGCCGCACCGTGAAATCCCGAAAATGATTTCTGTGCTCGAGGCTATTGCCGATTCCTAGTTTCGGTCTCTCGAACCCAGTTCTTTTCTCGCTTCCACCGCGTTAGAGAGGGTCGATAAAAAAAGAAAACGAGAAAAGAACCTTAAATTCGCGAAGGAAGGCTATTGCATACAAATAAATTAGTTTTTTTTTTTCATGCCCTTTTTTTTTCTTTCACTAATTTAATGTTTCGTTTGGAGAAGCAGGAGCAGCCAGGCAAAAATCTCGTGAGTGTTAGGCCTATTATAGCAAGGCTGTGGTCAACTCGTTGAAATTAGTTGCTACCCATTCTTGTTTGAAATTACCTGTTAGCCATACCACCACCCAAAGATGGAGCGACTAGAGAAGATGGTTCATTCCCGACTTCCGGTAGTATTGTCTTTGTGAAAATGTACTGATTGGGATCGTGGTGTGGCGTCATATTCAACAATTCTGCCAAAGTAGCCCGAACAGCCAATCAGTGTGCTGTGTATAATGAAGCACGTGACTAGTGAATTTGCACAAAACTGAGTTTTTAAAAATAAAATCTCTCTGTCTACGTTGTTAGCGGACGAAAAAAAAGATTTACTTTACTAAAAAAAGCAAACTATAATAAACGGGGATTAGGTTTTTTTTTTATGAATTTCCGTTTATCGAGGGGGGGGGGAATGAGGCTTAATGGCGCGTCGACAACTTGGTCATTAGCGCCAACCTCAGTCACAGTGCAGTGGTCCGGGTTGCCACTGCACCACACATTACAGAGATGTTATTCAAACCCCTAATCTAAATCTTGTCATACATCTGTACCTCCTGCAAAAATTGAAAAACACCGGACAGGAGGACAGACTTATCGCCCAATTGACGCGCAATGTCATGCGGAAGATGGAACCGACGACGAACACCATCAAGATGGCGACAATCAACAAGTAAGTGCCGGACCGTAAGTGGCCGCCGACACCAAGAACATTCAGGAGGGTCAACCCCCCGCAAAAGGAAACAGTGAGTAAGCCAGGTGTGACCAATCCGCAAACGGGCCAACACAACCTCCTCACGGCGACTACGGCGACACGCCGAGTGCCACTCCTCGACAGTGCCTTTAATGGTCCGTAACTTATTACCGTTTATCGAGCAAGACGACAGTCTCATTTTATGGATGCGCTTCCTTGCAGTTCTCTGATTGGCTGACATTGCTGGTTTCGCCTTTTCTGGTGTAATATGACGTCACTAACACCAGCATGGCCGTCTTCTTTCTGTAGATTGCCGTCTCCTTGCCTCAACATGGCTGCCTACTTTGTTTAATCCTTGGCCTAACCCGGAAGTAAGTTTGTGACGTGGGGCTTCTTGTCCTACCAAAATTATCGTTCCTGTTTGCCACCACCATCAATGGCATGGGAGCTTTTTCTGATTACAATTTTGTGGCATTAACGTCTGGACTCGTTGTCGAGGAGAATCTGTCAGAAACGAGCCCATGTTAACAATTCGCTGACATAAAAGGCATCGGGTAATAAGAATTAAGATTTTAGAATTAAGAATTGTTTTAATATGACCAAATATTATGACCAAATATGACCATATATGTAGATCAAATCACCAGATGAGGTCATTTCGGTTGTCAGGAGCTGCAGGACAGGGGAGGGAGAAATGTGGGAGATTCCCGCCCCCCTCTCCCCCCCCCCCCCCCTCCAACCGTTCAAGAAGACATATCAGTTGGCATATTCTAGTTGCTGACTTGGCAAACTCGGATAAATTTTAACTGCCAATTTCTACTTCCATGAATACTGGTTAATCATCATTCGGTCAGTTTGAAAGTAAAATTTAAGATGCGTTTTTTTTTAATATTCCTTATTAGCTTTCGTAACACTTCTGTGTCAGCACGCGAATTAACTGAAGCGCTGCCCCTGATCGTTACTAGTCGCTTCCCTGTAGCTCTCCTCACATTCAATCGACTGGTAAGAAGTATGAGCTCATAGCTTCAGAGCTTGGCCGTACCTATCGGGGGAAAAAGAGCTACGTGAAAATTTGCGTAGTTGGCAAAACTGAAAATTGACTTGGGTCTTTTGTTTGCTATCTTGTCCTTCTGTTAGCCCATCACCACCATGACTTAAAAATCTCAGGAACAATGTTGAAATTAAAAACAAAATTTGTGTACAACTGTATCCCCGCCGAGTTTGGAGCCTTTTGAAGTCGTGATAACATACGCGAAAAACGTACACAGTTGACAAAACTAAAAACTGAGTCGGCTACTTTACTCCCTATAGCCCTTCTTCTGTTAGCCAGTGGTGCCCCAAGGTAAGTGGTATTTAGGGTGTAGAAACTACACGGCTAACTTTAAGTTTTCATAAGACCAGTAGTGAACATATATTAGAGATATGTGTTGGACACGTCCTGTATACAGTTAAGTTCAAACTAAAAACTATATGCCTTGAAACAATACAATCTTGCAGCTGTATCAAAAAGTGAAATTAAACCGATATTGGGGCACTAGCATAAATAAGATGCAACAAAAAAAACTGCAAAGGAAGTGTTATCACAACAAAACCCACAAGGATGAAAGAACCTGCCAAGTTTCACCTAATGAAATTATTGATATAAGAATAAAAATGGTTGCCAACAAGTTTTCTACATGAGCTGACCGAAAAGAGTTCATCTTAGAAAGTAGTGGTATCACTCTCGCCAGAGAACAACCACCAAGATAATCCCACCGACTATTACTTCAGACGTTAAATAACAAAATTTTACCATTGCAATGGTCAGGTTTTTCATTTAACCTTCGACTTAATAGTTGGGGGTATTAGCTTGGCACTTCTTCGTTGGCTGGGGTGATACTTTCCAGACTGAAGACTTTCCAGCCAGTACATGGCTTAGGCTTGGCGCATCATGTAGAAAACTTGGTGGCAGCCATTTTTATCTGCTGTAAGTACTTCGACTGACTGAAACTGGTCGGTACTTTCACCCTTGTGGGTTTTGTTTCTGATAGATATTAACAGTTCCAGTTCCTTAAATATTAGAAATTAATAATTTCACTGACGAGAAATAGCTTTTCGGCTATGCTTGCCGAAATGCTAGTTCTCGTCAGTGAATTAATTTCTAACATTTAATGAACCGGAACTGTTAATATCTATCAGAAACAAATTGCGTTAGGTGAGACGACTGCGTTTTATGTTCCATTATGATCGCAAAACTGACATGATGGATTATAAAGTCGTAACAATATTTCCCGTGCAAAGAAAATAGCCATACGCCAAAATAAAATCTTTTTGTTTGGTTTAAGTAAGATAGCTTACTTCTGAGATGGAAACGTTGAGGTTTCTGCTTGGTAGGTTAATCGATTGACCCAGTCTTTCTTTCTGTTTAAAGATCAGTGCTTCTCTAGTTTTGCTGCATTGCAACACTATCAAAATACAGATTTTTTTTCTCCTTATGTTGCGAGTATTACAATGTATACTACTGATTTCATTTTTTGAGGAAATTGCGTGGAAACGTTAAACTGTTTATTGGAAAATATTCCGTTTAAATGTCCATACTTGAGAGTATAGAAGAATTAGTTCAACTTTGGTTTTAATTTTTTGGACTATGTTTCAACTCCATTATCTTTCAACGTGCATTGCTCAATACTGGCCAACAGTTTTCGTTTAATCGGCGTTCCTGATCCCGGACCAGATCGAGCAACATCATGGTATTTTTTTGGAAGGTTCTTACAGACACCTCATACTTGTAAAAAGGCAAAATTGTTTAGGCTTTGCGTCTTTCTGGGCTGAAATGTGGACCGGAAACGGTGTATAGACTGGCAATCGCCAGCACTGAAGAACTTAGTGTTAGGCTCCGTCTATAAAGTTGATGTATGCTTGCCACTTGAAAGAAGATCTTTTCCCATGTTCTACACTCAAGTGCGAGTATTTACAATATTGGGAAGCAGCGTGTACTTTTTCGTGTTTTCAAGCATCAAGTGAATGGTAACTTGACAATGAAGCACCGAGCCACAGGCCTCACGGTCACGGGAAAAATAAAATTAGGGTTTCTTTTAAATAAAAAAAAATTACTTTTACTGAAAATTTTCAATTTCTACAATTAACGTTTTTATCCTTTTTTGTGGGTTTGAAGTGGAAAGGGTGAGGGGATGAGGAGCCACAACAAATCTTTAGCATCAGGCCAATAAGGCCAAAGACAAGGCCAGCTGAGATTGAAATTGCATCTCTCGCGTCGCTATAGACCAGTCAGCTTGGTGCTTTTTTATGATAGTTTGCGGGAAAAAAAATAACACCAGGAGCCCTCCAGTATCATGCGGGATGAGAATTATTAACTGAACGAAATATAACGAAGGAGAAGCCCTCTGAGGGAATCAAATCTCTCAATTTAATCGTTAAAGCTGCATATTGTCCCTCTCTTTTAAAAGATTAACAATAGCGGAGTAAAAGACGAATTTTGCAGGGAGTAAATATTAGTAGGCGATGCCCGCAAAGGACAGTAAAAAAGAAACACTTTTATGCTCTTTGGCTAACTGTTTATCAGTTTTTAGTAGTTACTAGTTTTAGTTTACATCTTTTTTATAACTATAGGAGGATTTTTTCCTGCATTTATCAGTGTTGTAGTTTTTTAACGCTTTGCTTTGCCACTGCATAAGTACTTGCAGTGACTAAGAGGAGGGAAGGGCCGGAACTAAGAAAAACCCAAACGGAGAAAACAACATTTGTTTTAAACTGACAATTAATTTTTTTATTTTTCTGCTACATGTTAAGCCGATTAACTTTCCAGGGACCGGGTTCAGCTTCCAGGGTACCATCCTAGGAATCGCTGGGGAGCTGACGGCACTCCCCCAGACCCCGAAGCTGAACTTGTTCTGCTCCCTCCGAAACGTTTTCGTGGCTGTGTCACTGCTTGTTGGTAACGATATTATTCTGGTGTCTGTCCTTTAATTTGTTTCAATTTTATGTTATAAACCCATTACTCCCTTACTAATGGGTTGGCGCTTATAACCACGTTGTCGACGCGCCATTAAGCCTCAATCCCCCCCCCCTTACTAAAGCTTCCCAAATTATATGTCAACATATTCTTCCGAGCCGATTCAATCGATTTTTTTTATTATTTGGCAATATAGATTTTCGTATTTATGCACATGTTCTTGAGACATAATAGGCTACATGTAGAGAACACCAAGAATAACGTTATCTTTAATGAGTAAGCAATATCCGTGGTCAGTGTGGAGGTTCTGGTGTAGTTTTAAATTTTAAGAAATTTAAACGAGATTTCCATATTTGTGTAATATTTTTCAATCAGTCTGCCGACAGATGGCCCTGAATCACCTGTTTTACTTTCAATCTAATAACGATTTTACATCTTTTTTTTTTTCTTTAAGCTGTCAAAAATGACCTCTTCTATGAAGCTTAGAAATCATCGCTTACGAATTAATTAGTGCGGTGCAGAAGAAAAGAAGAACAACAGGATGGCGCAGGCCAATCTGTTGTATTACAATCCAACAATAAAGTAAAAATATAAGTGTTTGAATTGCGTGAAATCACCAGGCAATGTATCTCTGTTTTCTTTAGCCTTTAGATTTTTAAAATCTTGCCAAGAATTTTTAGATGAAGAAGTGTACATTGCTGATGTTTCCTCTAACTGTGAACTTTTTTTTTTTTTTATGTTTATTGTTTTTCGTAAAGAACTAACAATAATACCAGCCTTCACCAGGGGTTTTGTTTCGCTTGAGGTTTTGTTTAGGCCAGGTTTTTGTTTCCAGTGTTTGCTTAGTGTTGTCCGGACGCTCATTACGACCAATAACCTTTCTTCCTTAAATACAGCCCCTCTACTTTCCTCCCTTCCTCTCCCTTTCTCCTCCCCTCCTCCCCATCCTACCTACCCATATTGCTTCCTTCCTAACCCTTCGTCACCTCTTTGTAACTGGTTGTTGAATTTAACACTGCACCTTCCCTTTTCCACCTCCCTCCCCCTCCTCATTTCCTCCCTTCCCAGTACTAATCCGTTCCTCTTCATGCGCTCCTTTTTCTTGGACGATCCATACGCCCGGTCGGTAGTGACCGACTTTCAAAGCTCGACTCTAGCAGTTGTAGAGTATTGCTTTAGCTTCGGCTCTCACTTTTTGGCTTACAACAATACAAAACAGTGACTTTGCTGGACGGCATCACTTTTGCTTCGACTCTCACTCTTACTCTGTGACCTTGACTTGTCAAAGAGTGTGCATTGACTATAGCCCTTGATTATCATTTCGGATCAAAAAGACGTTTCCAATGGTACATTTCACAAATATACTGCAGGAAATCACAAATACACAACAAAGATTCGTGTTTGTGATTTTTGCCACTGCTCAAAAAAATCAGTCCTAGTTTTAAGTGTCGTGAAGAGGAAGAGTGGCGGACGGATATATGTCATCGGTGTTGCAATCTGGCTACATTCTAATTGCGCACTATCCTATAGATAAGCATGAAACAAATGTTTCGAACTTGAATAAAAGCAAAACTAACGGTTAACGTTTTTGTCCACGTTACACACGTCTTTATTCTTGCAACAAGCGCGTGTCAACTGGAACGTTATGTTCAACCTTCTACACAATAATCTGATGGTAATATAAAACCGAAAAAAAAAGGGAAAAAATGCATTTGCTTGGCGCGGTAAAATTCTCTGGACGAAACGTGAAACGTCGTATCGATCGAAGGGTTGATTCGTATATTTATAACATAAAACTTGTATTTTTAAATTTTTACGGCTAGGAAGCGTCCCAATAAAAACAGAAACTGAGAAAATTCGAACATTTAGAAGCGCGTCAGTTCGAGACTTTCATCCTACTTCAAAAAAAATAATGGTTTTTAATTTTTCTTTTCGTTTTTTCCCTTTTTTGAGGCACTGTTTGGCTCCTCGAAATATTCGAATAGATCTCCAGCTATTCCTGACAACAATCGACGACCTTTAGGTCCACAACGTCCAAAACATCAGGTCCAAATTAGGTCCAGTTGGTCCATAAAAGACATTCATTGCAGGTCCACTTAACCTGGCCATGAGACGGCTCTGGCGGTCCACAAGACGTCCAGCTGGCATTCAACTCTCACCAGTTTTGAAGGGAATTGAAGTGAAGTTTTCGTTGGGGCAAATGAGTGGTCTTACAGTATTTTTGGAAAGTCTTTGTAGAGACGTCATAATTGTCAAAAAGGCAGAAAATGTTTCGTCTTTGTGTCCCCTGGGCTAGAAACAAGCTGTAAAGATTAACGATATTAGTGTCACTAGATGGCGCCAGGAGATTTTATTTTTTATTTTTCCGTGGCGCCATCTAGTGACATCAGTATCGTTCAGCTTTATAGCTTGATTCCAGGTGCACGAGGGCGTACCAAAATTTTTACTCAGTAATTAAAGAGTCACGTGGGTTGTTTGTTGCGCTTAAAAGTTTTGCCATGTGCATTCCTTTGCTTCCTGCGAGGAAGAACTCGATAGGCCTAAATGCTGCAATGCTAATTTGGTGCTGACCAGCCTTTAAGTGCGAGTATTTACAATTGTGAAGCAACGTGCACATTTTTGTGTTTTCAAGTATCAAGCGAATAGCAACTTGACAAGGTCAAGGTTAAGGGGGTTGCTTTGGGTGCTGAACCACCGATCCACAGGCCGAAAAGGGGTCTCGACGGAACCTCACGGCCACGGGAAAAATAAAATTAGGTATTGTTTTAAATAAAAAAAATTCACTTTTACTGAAAAGTTGTATCAAAAAAATTAATTTCTACAAAAAAAATTAATGTGTTTATCCTTTTTTTGCGGGGATTGAAGGGGGGCGGGGGGGTGAGGGGCCATAATAAATCTTAAGCACCAGGCCGCTAGGGCCAAAGACAAGGCCAGCTGAGATTCAAATAGCATCCCTCGCGTTACTAAAAGGCCGGTCAGCTTGGTGCTTTTGTAGGAATATTTTGTGAACAAAAACCGCCAGGAACCCCCCAGTACCGCGCGAGATGAGAATTGTTAACTGAACGATACATATGAAGCAGCAGCCCACAATTTAATCTCACAATTTAATCTTTAATGCTACATTATTGTCCCTCTCTCTTAAACGATTAGCAGGTAGTGGAGTAAAAGACGAATTTTGTAGCGAGTAAATAATAGTAGGTGATTTCCGCAAAGGACATTAAAAAAGAAACACTATTTATTCTCTTTGGCTGGCTGTTTATCCGTTTTTACTAGTTGCTGCTGTTAGTTTACATTTTTTTTACAGTTTAGTGGTTTTATCCTGCTTTTATCAACGTTGTAGTTTTTTAACGCATTTCTTTGCCACTGCATAATTCCTTACAGTGGCTAAGGGAACGGGAGGGCCGGAACCAAGGCAAATCCAAACGAAAAATTTAACTTTTGCTTTAAAATGACGGTTAAATTTTTATTTTTTGCTTCATGTTACGCCGAGTAATTTTCCAGAGGCCAGGTTCAGATTCCGTCCATCTCAGGACTCGCTGGGGAGCTGACAGCACTTCCCCAGACCCCGAAGTTGACTTCGTTCTACCATTTTGTAACGTTAATATTCATGTGGTACTGATAATCTCTGTCGTTTAATTTGTGTTAATTTTATGTTATATACCCATTACTCCCTTACTAATGCTTCCTAAATTATCATTTTATCAACATATTCTTCCGAGGCGATTTAATCGATTTTTTTTTATTTGGCAATATTGATTTTGGCATGTATTTATGCACACGCTCTTGAGACATAATACATGTAGAGAACATCAAGCATAACGTTATCTTTACTGAGTAAGTAATATCCGTGGTCAGTGTGGAGGTTAAAGGGACACCCGGCCTGCCTTTTATAACATTCCGCCTGCCAAATTACAGCTACGCGCAGATCGTCATTGGAGCAATTACAGTGCCAAGGTCGGCTGGGATGGTAGCTGTGTTCCTCGCATAGCTGCTGTCTCGGTTGGCTTTGTGAATAGTACACGAGACAGAATCAAGTCAACGATTGTGTCGTCACAAACCGGAATGATTCTCGTATTTTAAAATCACAATTTATAATTTTCTAGGCTAGTGTCTTATAATTTTGTTTCGGCGATCTATTGCAATAATTAATTTTAATTTTTACCACATTAGTCTATTAGATTTTAGATCTCGTGGTAATTATTAGAAAATTAGTAGATGTACACACAGAGATGAAACGTCATGATTTTTGTACGCGCGCAATGCATGATTTATTGACGGATCGTTAGTAAATAAAGTTCCATTATATTCAACCGAAAATCTCCTAGACGCCACATTTAAAAAAGGATTTTTAGCAAGGGAAAGACTAACGGTAAGGAAATAGACCTTTGGAGCCGTACTTGATGTGGAGAATCGAGAAAAATGGCGCTTGGAGGTATATCATTAAAAAAAAAATATTGCTTGGTTTGCTACACCTTGACTTTGTTCATAAGAAAAAAACACGATTTCCATATTTGTGTAATATTTTTCAATTAGTCTGCTGACAGATGGCCCTGAATCACCTGTTTTATTTTCAATCTAAATAACGATTTTACATCTTTTTCTTTTCTTTAAGCTGTTAAAAATGACCTCTTCTATGAAGCTTAGAAATCATCGCTTACGAATTAATTAGTGGGGTGCAGAAGAAAAGAAGCACAACAGGATGGCGCAGGGCAGACTATTGTATTACAATCGAACAATAAAGTAAAAATATAAGTGTTTGAATTGCGTGAAATCATCAGGCAATGTATCTCTCTTTTCTTTAGCGTTTAGATTTTTAAAATCTTGCCAAGAATTTTTAGATGAAGTAGTGTACATTGCTGATGTTTCCTCTTAATTTTGAACTTTCTTTTTTTTTTATGTTTATTGTTTTTCGTAAATTGTGTTTCGCTTGAGGTTTTGTTTAGGCCAGGTTTTTGTTTCCAGTGTTAACTTAGTGTTGACCGGACGTTCATTACGACCAATACATTTCTTCCTTTCATCCTCTCCCTCTCCCCTTCCTCTCCTTCCTTCCTCCCCCTCCTACCTGTTCATCCCGCTTCCTTCCTAACCTTTCACACCTTTGTTAGGGGTCACTGCCCCTTCCCCTTTCCACCCGTCCCTCCGTCTCCCTATTCGCTTCTCTCCACCTACCTACCAGTTTCTCTTCATGCCCTCCTTTCTCTTGAACGATCCATGCGCCTGGCTGGTGGTGACCGTCTTTAAAGATCTACTTTAGCAGTTGTTGACTATTACGTTAACTTTGGCTTACACTTTTTGGATTACAACAATATACAACAATAACTTTGCTGGACTGCATCACGTTTGCTTCGGCTCACTCTTCGACCTTGACTTATAGTGTACGACTGTACGTTGACTATAGCCCTTGATTAACGTATCGGATCAAAAGACGTTTCCAATGGTATATTTTCACAAGTCAAGTGCAGGAAATCATAAACACGCAACAATTGTGATTTGTGATTTTGAGCCGCCGCTCCAAAAATAAGTCCTAGTTTTAAGATCATTAAGCGGCATAGCGGCGGACGGATACAAGTCAACTGTGTTGCAAACCGATTGCATTCTAATTACTCAGTATCCTATAGATCAAGCAGGAAACCTACGTTTCGAACTTGAATAAAAAGCAAAACTAAAGTTTTAAAGTTTTTCTTCACGTTACACACTACATCATTCTTGCAACAAGATCGTGTCCACTGGAACGTTACGTTCAACCTTCTACACAATAATCTGATGGTAATATAAAACCAAAAAAAACCCAAAAAAATGACGTTTCCGTTGCGCAATAAAACGCTCTAGACAAAATGCGAAGCGCCGTATCGATCGAAGGCATGGTTCGTATATTTCTAACATAAAACTTGTATCTTTCAATTTTTACGGCTGGGAAGCGTCCCAATAAAAACCGAAACTCAGAAAATTCGAACATTTAGAAGCGCGTCAGTTCGAGACTTTCATCCTATTTCAAAAAAACAACGGTTTTTAATTTTTCTTTTTGGTTTTGTCCGTTCTGAGGCTCCATTTGGCTCCTCGAAATATTCGACGGGATCTCCAGCTATTCCTGACAACACTCGGAGACCTTTAGGTCCAAAACATCAGGTCCAAATTAGGTCCAGTTGGTCCATAAAAGACATTCATTGCAGGTCCACTAAACCTGACCACGGATCTGACGGTCCACAAGACGTCCAGCTGGCATTTAACTCTCACCAGTTTTGAAGGGGGGGGGGGGGGAGATGAGGCTTAATGGCGCGTCGACAACTTGGTCATTAGCGACAACCTCAGTCACAGTGCAGTGGTCCGGGTTGCCACTGCACCACACATTACAGAATTGTTATTCAAACCCCTAATTTAAATTTTGTCATACATCTGTACCTCCTGCAAAAATTGAAAAACACCGGACAGGAGGACAGACTTATCGCCCAACTGACGCGCAATTTCACGCGGAAGATGGAACCGACGACGAACACCATCAAGATGGCGACAATCAACAAGTAAGTGCCGGACCGTAAGTGGCCGTCGACACCAAGAACATTCAGGAGGGTCACCCCCCCACAAAAGGAAACAGTGAGTAAGTCGGGTGTGACCAATTCGCAAACGGGCCAACACAACCTCCTCACGGCGACTGCGGCGACACGCCGAGTGCCACTCCTCGACAGTGCCTTTAATGGCCCGTAACTTATTACCGTCCTGTCTGTCCCACAAGGTTTGCCAAAAAGCGTGTAACCTCAGACGCAGAGTTGGAAAGGCATCTGAGGGAACAAGGCTGAGATCCCTACCGAGAGGGCCAGAAAGGGCCCTTTTGAAGGGAAGTGAAGTGAAGTTTATTTCTCCAAGTTGACAAAACGCAGTACAAAAAAAAAAATGATGGGTAAAACTGCAATACAAGCTTAGAGAAAACCACTGGAACAAAAGATCCCGCTTGAGAGAAATTCGATCGCGGGGCAATAACAAAGTTTAAAATATAAGCTAAATGTATTAAAATATATACCGTGAAAAAGTATATAAAAATAAAACAAAATGAACCAAGTAAATAGTGACAATGTTGTAGTAAAACAAACAAATGCTGCTGTCATGCACTAATGTAGAAACAAGCCCTATTTTCATGGTATACCAGTGAGACTTCTCAACCTCATCGTTGGTTAGTAACGAAATTGCTAAATTTATGATTTTCGTTTCATTGCGAATGGCAAAAGGAACTTGGTTGTACACTTTGGGAGCAACGTAGGCGAGAACTGTATGAGCAGCCTCAAGTCATTATTTTTGGAAACATAACCTTTTGCTCATGCACAGTATGAGCGTTATGAAGGCTTCCAACTTGCCTCCAATTTAGGCCAGATCTTGATCTTTTTGAGACATAAGCTTGGAGTTTATTTTCTTGGTAACTACCACGTGTTTGCGGTATTTAGTACCTATACCCTTAATAGATACATAACTAGTCAATGGCCTAATGTCTTGTTTTACAGTGGAGCCAGACGAACTTACTGTTCGTATGCTTCCACTCTGAATCATCCATATGTAGTATGACGACTTTAAGGACGCTATTAAAGGTAGATGTTACGTTTTGACGTCTTACTTCGTAAATGTTTCTTTTCGTATGTTTTATTGTCTTCTTCATTCCATATTAAAATTTGTGTTGAAATGAGCAGCGTGTCAGATTTTAATTAATATATTTCAATTGATTATACTTAACGTTAAGAGATTTAAAAAAAAATTCATATAGTAAGTAAAATTACAGCTCAGATCCAAACTACCTCCGTTTCCAATCTAATCATCTATTAGCTGTTTTGTATTTTTTCTTCTTCAGGTAACCCCTTGTAAAAAATTGGACGTGCTGAACGTTGTATCACATTTGCTAACCACTTTCCATGGAGTGGTCCCAGTCTGCAAACCCATTTACGTTGCATTTTGGACTTAAATGCCAGACAGCCTGAGCGCGGAATCGAACCGACGACCTTTGAAATCAAAGGCCGGAGTCCTAACCGATCAGCCATACTGACATGGCCAGTATGGAATTCTCTGGCTGAGGAAACCGTATCTAAAAATCTGCTAAAAGTTTTTGGATATTTTTTAAAAATTAGGAAAGCTTCACTACCGTTTAAAAAAGGCCAGAATACTGTATACAAAATTAGCTTTTAGTTTCTTGGTGTTTGTAGGCTATGCTTATGCACTGCTTTTAAATTTGGACTGGAGTAAGGCTTTCAGCCCTTCTTGCTGCTAATCACTTGCTTTTTTACATTGATTAAACTTTTATTTACTAAATCGGTCATTTGCAATCGATTTAATCTTAAATTTATATGTTGCAGAAATATGCCTTTACTCTTAAATACAAAAAGTAAGAAAGTGAAAAAAAAAAGAGAAAAAAGGAACATTAAAGTTCGTACCCCCAAGGAACCCACATCTTTGAAGGTGCACGAATAAAAAACGAATTAGAGTTTACTCGAACAAACGAACTATAATTTGAACTCCAATTCCAGTGAACGAGGATTATTTTTATTCCTTGGTAATAATCAGAAAGTGGACAGAATTTGTATTTGATATGGGCCATGTCTGTGAGAGTATGTGTTGGGTGGGTGTGTTTAATTTTTGTATTATACAGCTTTTTTTGTTATATTTATAATAATAATAATAATAATAATAAAATAATAAAAAAAAACACTTTAACATCATGAAAAAATGGGATGGAAAACGCCACCTAACACCATTCCAACATTTAGAATTAATGTTGTCGCTTTAAGAACTGTATAAAAGGGACTTAGTCGAGGGCTAATTTAAATGCTTCCACTGAGATTGCATCAACGGCAACACCAGGAAGCCAGTTCCAAGGTGACCATCAGCTGACTGGTAAGTATTGAATTCAAAAAGAGATAAGTTCACCGAAAAAAAGACCTTTGGATTTGTTTTGTCTATGTTTGTAGGTTTGTGTATTAATTCTGATTTGTTTGAGAGACAATGTGTATATTTTGTGTGTGCATTACTAATGTGTGAAACATGCAGGAAGTTTGTTTTTAAGGGCGTTTGTTTGTCCAAATTCCAGGGAACAAGGATTACTTTTATTAAAGTTTTTCATTTAACCTTTGATCTAATAGTCGGTTAGCTTGGCAGTTGTTCGTTGGCGGGGGGAGATGATATCACTACTTTTAAAGGCGAACACTTTTCGGTCAGTACATGGGTTCGGCTTGGTGCACCATGCAGACAACTTGGTGGCAGCCACTTTTAGTTGATATCACAACTTCGACTGGCTGAAACTTGGCAGATCCTTTCACTCTTTTGGGTTTTGTTACGGATAGATATTAATAGTTTTGGTTCCTTAAATATTAGAAATTAATTTACTGACGACAACTAGCATTTCGGCCATGCTTGCTGGTTAGGTGAGATGAGTGCATTTCGTGTTCCATTATGATCCTAAAACTGAACAGATGGATTTTTAAAGTCATAACTATATTTCCAGTGGAGAGAAAACAGCTATACAAGCCAAAATAAAATCCTTTTCTTTAGTTTAAGTATAACAGCTTACTTCTGAGATGGAAAAGTTGAGGTTTCTGCCTGATGGGTTAATCCATCGATCCGGTTTCGTTTCTGTTTAAAGATCAGTGCTTCTCTACTTTTGCTGCATTGCAACACTATCAAAATTATCTCTCCTTCTGTTGCCAGATGTTGAAATATTACTATATAACAGTTTGATGTCATTTTTTGAGGACGGTATATATGTGTGATATGTTAAACTGTTTATTGGAAAATATGCCGTTTGAATATACTTAGTTGAGAGTAGAGCAGAATTAGTTCAACTGGGTTTTTAATTTGCTGGATTATGTTGTAACTCCATTATCTTTCAGCGTGCATTGCTCGATGCTGGGCAACAGTTTTCGTTTAATTGGCAGTGGGGCAAGATTATCCGATGGAGTAACATTGAAGTATTTTTGCAAGGTTTTCTAGAAATCTCATAATTGAGAAAAAGGCAAAAATTGTTTAGGCTTTGTGCCCTTCTGGGCTGAAATTTGGACCGGAAACGGTTTGTAGACTGTCAATCACAAGCGATTAGCCGCAGACCAAATCTTCCATGTTAACACCTTTCTCACGTCCAGGCATGATCATGCGAAAAATGGCGCTGCAATAGTGTTTTTTGACCGTACCATAGATTAGAAAGTTAACTAGATGTACCGTCTCACTTCTTCCCATCCTACGCGGAGCTCTGGCGGTAGTTGCGGCTACTAATACCTCTGCTAATGCTTTTGCCTTCGAAGCAGGGTGGAGGCAAAGCATTAGCAGAGGTATTAGTAGCCGCAACTACCGCCAGAGCTCCGCGTAGGATGGGAAGAAGTGAGACGGTACATCAAGTTAACTTTCTAATCTATGACCGTACTTTTTTATTTACCCTAAACAGAAGAACTGAATGTTAGGCCCCATTTATAAAGTTGATATACGCTCGCCGTGATGCTTGCTCAACACTTAATTGTGAGTATTAACAATTGTGAAGCAGCGTGCACATTTTTGTGTTTTCAAGCATCACGCGAATAGCAACTTGATAAGGTCGAGGTTTACGGGGTTGCTTTGGGTATTGAAGCACCCATCCACAGCCGAATAGGGGTCTCAACGGGGCCTCACGATCACGGAAAAAATAAAATTAGGCACTGTTTTAAATTTAATAAAATTACTTTTACTGAAAAGTTGTGTCAAAAACTTTCAATTTCTACAAAAAATTATTGTTTTTCTCCTTTTTTTGCGGGATTGGGGGTGGGGGTGGGGTGAGAGGCCACAACAAATCTTAAGCACCAGGCCTCTAGGGCCGAGGACAAGGCCAGCTGAGAAACTGCATCCCACGCGACACTAAAAGGTCAGTCAGCGTGGTGATTTTCGGGATTAGTTGGTGAAAAAAACCGCCAGGAGCCCTCCAGTGCCGTGCGGGATGAGAACCGAAGAGAATTGTTAACTGAACGAAATATATGAAGGAAAAGCCGTCTGAGGGAAGCAAATCTCACAATTTAATAATTTCACAATTATTGTTAACGCCTCATTAATTCTCTTTTTTAAAGATTAACTGGCAGCGGAGTAAAGGACGAATTCTATAGGGAGTATATATCAGTAGGTGATGCATGGAAAAGACTTAAACAAAGAACACTATTTATTCTCTTTGGCTAGCTATTTATTCGCTTTTACTAATTACTACTTTAGTTTACATTTTTTTTAAAGCTTAGTGCTTTTTTCGATTTTATCAGTTTAGTAGTTTTGTAATATGCTCATTTACCATTGCATTGTGAAATTGTGAAATTCTCTGAATGTGTAGCCAAACAAGGACTTTTATAGACCTTCGAATAAAGGTTATTATTATTATTAAATTAAAAAAAAAAAAAAAAAAAAAAAATTAGTGCTTGCAGCGGCTAAGAGAATCGGAGGGCTGGAACTAACGCAAACCCAAACGGAAAGATTAACGTTGTTTTAAACTGATGATTTATTTTTTTTAATTTTTTGCCTCATGTTAAGCTGAGTAACTTTCCAGAGGCTGGTTACAGCAATGATATATCGGGAAATGCTTCAGATTCTAGGGTGTACCCCAGGCCTCGCTGGAGAGCTGACAGAACTCCCCCAGACCCCTCAGCTGACTTTGTTGTACTCCCTCAGAAACATTTTCCTGACTCAGGGGTGGCAACACAGGGGGGCTCTCCCCCCCTGCCCCCTCCCTTCGTCGGGGAAGCATTGGTTCCCCGTCGGGGAGTAACCGAGATTGTCGTCGGGGAATAGCCGGAAGATGAAATCTACATGACGACATAAAATTCGTAAATATTTCGGGGAAAACAGGTCAAAATACAGTTGCCGTTTTGTTTGCCAGTAGTCCTACTGTTGCTACCTCATCACCTCCATAATATTTAAAAGCTGTCTATGCAGAAAAGTTAACTACATATGTATAAAGCTAAACTTGTTAAGGATTCTAGCTTGAATTCATGATACCAATGAACTGAGCGAAAATGGTAAGTTGCTAAACTGAAAATTGATTTGCGGCCATAGACCGTCAACGCCATGATTTAACAGACAGCTTAGTTATGAGACACGTTTGGGATGCCAACGCCTTACCAGTTATCTCTAAAAGGAAAAGGCCCGATTTTAAAAGCCCAACGCACAACGCGAAGTTTGTGAGGGGTCAAACACACCCCAAACAAACAGAGCAATAGCAGCCCAGTGGTCAAGAGTCCCAGCATCCCAACCAAAACTCAACTTCAGCGTGTAACCAATACAGAACTCAAAAAAATTCACTGTGTTCACAAATGGCCGTATACCTTTGAGTTACAACTGTGTGTTCTTGCTATAGTTATGACCGAAACGGCAGCTAACTTGTACAGAAAAAGCTTTCCTTCCACGTTTTCGTCAGTTAAAGTCTGATAACAATTAATTCCATAAAAACCGAGCAAAGAATTAAAATTGAAGAATAGTTCGCGGTATAATTTGCTAGTAGTTCTTTTCCTCTTAGCCCATCACCACCGTGATTTAAAACTAATTCTCAGTTAATTCAGGAACGTCATCTGAATCATCCGCCTTTTGAAAAGTAAGGAACCTAAATTCAAACTTAAATTCAAACCTAAATTATAAGTGTTTGTTAACGTTAAATTAATTTTTTTTAATTTAAATTCACCAGTTAAGTTAATTTGTAAATAAAATATATAAAAAAAAAACCAGAATTTTGGTCACAATTAGGTTTTTACGACCTCTCATGCTAAAGAATTTTTTCGAACAACATCCAAAATTTGCTTAACAGTGTGGTGCAAACGTGTCTCGGGAAGCCAAAAATAGGCCCTCAAATAATGCGTCGGCATCCGGGGCTCTGCCCTGGACTCCGCTGGGGGAGCTTACAGCGCTTCCCTCAAGCTGGTTTCGTCGGACCCATGCTAAAGTAGATCATATTTCAATAAAAAAAAATTTCCTTTTCTTTGGGGGGGGCGCCCACGGCGGCCGGGGGGTCGGGGAATCAATGCCCCCAACCTGGAGTTGGCTGGCGCCACTACTGTCCTGACTGTGCCATTGTTTGTTTGTAACGCTATTATAACGCTGTTATGGCATTGATGACCTGTCCTTTAATTTGTGTCAGTTTTATGACTGTTATAAACCCATTACACCCTTACTAATGCTACATAAATTATCTGTCCACATATCCGTCCGAGCAGATTTCGATTTAAAGTGGCACTATCACCGTTTGAAATGCGAACGAAAATACCATGGCGCCATCTAGCGGCAGTGATATTGTTAACCCTTTTAGCTTGCTCCCAGGTGCACGAGGACGAACCAAATTTTCACTCAATAATTACGGAGGTTGTAGTTTGTTTGTTTCGTTAAAAGAAATGCCGTTATGCATTCCTTCGTTTGGTGCAAGCAAGAGCTAGATAGTACTACATAGCGCTAGACTTTGTCAGATTCCGTCTGCTTTCAATCGGTGATAGTGCCACTTTAATAAATTTTTTTTTCAATAATTATTTCCGTATTTCCGCGCACGTTTTTGAGGCGTAACATACATGCAGAGAATATCAAGCATAATATTATCTTTAATGAGCAAGCAATATTCAAAGTCAGTGTGGAGGTTAAAGAAAAAGGGATTTTGGCGTTAATTCAAACGTTACTTTTTCTTTCAAGGAAAACGGGGTACTTAATTGTGGGAGAGAGAGAGGGGGGTGCAGCTTTTCCTTGTTGTTACTTCGTTCTTGGTTTGTTATACTTGACTTTATTCAGTTTGATTAGTTTTAAATTTTAAGGAATTTAAACACGGTTGCCATAATTATATTTGCACTCGTATGTGATTAAATAATTATAACATTTTTTGATTAGCCTGCTGACAGATAGCCCTGAATCACGCGTTTTGATTTCAATCTTCATCTGAAGACCGATAACCGTTATTTTTTCTTTGAGCTGTCAAAAATTGCCTCTTTGATGAACATTAGAAACCATCATTACGAATTAATTAGTGGGGTTAGGTGAAAAGATAGACAACAGGATGATCCAGGGCAATGTGTTGTATGTGTTGTACTGTGATCAAACAATACAGTAAAAATATAAAAGTGTTTAAAATGCGTAAAAACATCGGACAATAAATATCAGTCATTCTTAGCATTTATATGGACAATTCAGATGAACAAGTGTAAATTGCTGAAGGTATTTACTTTTTTTTATAAACTACTAACTGTAATACCCGGCTTCGCCTGGGATTTTGTTTAAGCCAGGGTTTTGTTTCCAGTGTTTTTTCCGTGTTGCCGGTCGTTCATTAAAACGAGTAATCTGTCTTCCTTGGTAAATACTGCCCTTCCACTTTCCTCTCATCTTTTCCCTCTCTGCTCTGCTTCCATCCTCCTCCTGCTATTTACCCACCCATCGCAATTCTTTCTATAGCCACTCTCCCCTTTGCGACGTGTAGTGGAATTAAGACGAATAGTTAAATTTAAAACTACCCTTCCCCTTTCCTCCCTATCCCCATCCCCTCCCTCTCCCCTACCAACCCGATCCTCCCTCCTTTTTCTTGAACGATCCATGCGCCTGGTCGATGGTGACCCGACTTTCAAAGCTCGACTCTAACACTTGTTGACTGTTACTTTCGCACCGGCTCTCACTTTTCGGCTTACAACAATGCAAAACAATGATTTTGCTCTACTCAATGAACTGTCGACTCCTTCAGCTCTCACTTTTAACACTTCAGGTCAAAAAGATGTTTCCAATGGTGTATTTCACAAATAGACTGCAGGAAATCTCACACACGCAACAAAGATTCGTGTTTTTGATTTTTTTCCGCGGCTCAAAAAAAAAATCCTAGTTTTAAGTTATCATTAAGAGGCAGAGTGGCCGAAGGATATATGCGATCTGTGTTCAAACCGATTGCATTCTAATTACGCAGTATCCTATAGATCAAGCAAGAAACAAACGTATCTAACTTGAATAAAAGCAGAACTAAAGTTGAAAGTTTTTGTTCACGTTACACACATCGTCATCATTCTTGCAACAAGCGTGTGTCCACTGGAACGTTTCGTTCAACCTTCTGCACAATAATCTGATGGTAATATAAAACCAAAATCAAAAAAAAAATGGCATTTCCTTGGCGCAATAAAACGCTCTAGACGAAATGTGAAACGCCATATCGATCGAAGGCTTGGTTTGTATATTTCTAACATAAAACTTGTATCTTTCAATTTTTACTGCTGGGAAGCGTCCTGTAATTTCAAGGGTTCACTGCAGACTTGTTAAATTCAAACTTCTTTACTTCTTCCTTAGACATAACGTAATTTACAAAAATAAACATTTAACAATCCGCACATGAATCAAGAAATTGTCCAACAAGACAGTTTGTGCATGGAGTTCTGTCCTTGTTGCGTTCTTGTTGGGAAAGACCACTTTTCGCGCCAAACCATCTTTAATATAAGGGCTAGTTCTCGCTACAAAATATGGAAACAGTTTCCGTAAAAGGAACGCACGTGTCTCGCACGTGGAATAATAACCAAAAACCCGGCATTCGAAAGTTGGTCAATGTTTCTTTTCATCGTTCGAGTAGAACACCATAATTAGCTCTAATTATAGTCAATAGGTAATTACGGTCAAGTCAGCAAGCAAGAGATGGCAACTTTACACCTCCAACCCAACGCTGTGATTCGTCCACAACAAATCACGGTAAGTGCAGGCCACTAGTGATGCCTATCACCAGGAACGCTGCACAGAAGGCAAAGATCGATCTCCAACCCTCGGAGCACAAACACAGCACTGCACTTCGGTTGCACTGCACCAACACCAACACCCACACTGCACAACTGCTGCACACCGCTGCACTCTTCTGCACATTGCCACACACCACTGCACTCCACAACACCACTCCACATCCACAACACGGCAACAGGACCATCTCAATACCAAACGGCCCCACTGACACACCAAATACGACACACCAATTTTACACTCTGCAGCACTCAGGAAACTCTCTCCTTAACGAGCAATCCATCCACTTATGCTTACAACACACCACAAGAAAGCCTTCAAAAAAACTTTCTTTTCGCTCCATCACTTCTCTTGCCACCCTAAACACACCATACCACAAAATACCACACACAACAATCCACCTCCCTGGATCCAACTCAAAAGTACTGTTCACCACTGGAGAAAACACATTTTTGCCATGGCAAACCCCCCTACACTCAGCATTAGGGCGTATGTCCCCCTTTCCCCAGCAAAAAAGTAAACATGCAATACATATCCAAACAATGCTAACAATTACACTGTAAACCTTGCATGTTAACAACAACAAGAAAACTTTGTCAGAAACCGAATTCAACAACATTTTGGGAGAAGCAAGCACACACTTCAGCTTGTGAAAAGCTTTCCCATAGCTACTGTCCCCTCCCACTTTGTCTGGTGCCCCTTTGTTCACACTGACCGCCAAAGGCAATACCAACTTTGCATAGTTATTTAACATGTGCAAGCCATTACCAGTCAATCCTAACCTAGACTTGACTTTTTTCTTCGTGTTTATAACCAGTAAAGCAGACTTTGCTTCCACTATCACCACAACTAGGCACCTAAACTTTTGCTTTACCCTTGCAGACAGAGGGCCACCAATAGCTTCCTCGTTTACTTGTCTGCTCGTGACATTCCCAGGTTTCCCTCCTGAATCCCACACCTGAGATCGCCTGTATAACTCTTTACCTTTCACTCCATTCTGTCCTTCCACTACCATGACATTGACTCCAACCTCATTACTAGTAGTAACTTGTGCAAACTCATCTTTCCACCTTTCCTTCTTTCCATCTGCGATTTCCCTCTTTAACCTCACCTTACTTCCGTGAACTAACTCCGCAGGAGTGAAGTTTGCCGTCTCACAAGAAGTAGACGTACTTGAAAACTTAGCTGGTGCTAAAACATCATTCCCTTTGTCAGGATACTCCAAATCCAAAGCCCTGCTACAGTCTACCCTCGTTCTGCGCAACCTTTCTACAGCCTGAGACTGTGAATGATAAGGCATACTAGTTACAAGGCCGATTTCACACTCCTTCAAGAAACAAGAAGCCCGTTCAGAAACAAACGGTTTTCCAACATTCGATTGGAGTTCCACCGAGAACCCAACCCTTGAACAAATCAGTATGCTTTCATTTACAACCTTGTGTGAGTTAGCCCCCCTGACAGCCACTGCTTCAGGATACCTAGTCGCCCTATCACAAACCTTTAAGGCATTCGTATTTCCGTCAGACGTCACTTTGAAAGGCTTTACGAAATCCACTTCCCTCTTAATGAAAGGCTCTGCCACAACCGGAACTAAAATCATTTCGTCCTCTCCCTTCCTCACACCTTTTCTATATTTCTTACAGATTTCACACCACTCTATCCAATTTTTGCATTGTGCACACATTCTTGGCCCATGCAATACTTCTTGCAACCTGGCAATGTTCGTTTCCGTGGCCATGTGCCCAAAATAGGCATTAACATGTGCCCTCCTTACCAGTTGCTCCGTAAGCATTTTTGGTACCACTACCTGGTCACACATTTTGGTGCCATTTGCTGCCGACCATTTCTTACGTAAGTCATCATCCTTCCAAAAAAAAGATGTCCCTTCAATGTCAGCTGCCACTCGACATCCCTCCAACCCAGGATCAAGCACCTGCCCTTGCTTTAAAACTTCAGCTTTAACATCTAACAAGTCTTGAAATCCTGCTGTCAACAAACCTAAATTTTCTTTCCTTGCAACTGTTTTTGTCCTTCCCCTACCCTGTACAGAGTCAGCCACAACACTAGCTTGTTTATTGGCTAACACGCATTGTGACTGATCATCTGTATCCTTTTGTGCAAGCTCATTATCTTCGACCTTGACACCACTTTCACAGCTTTCAGCCATTACCTCCTTTTTACTTGCAACATTTCTAACACTTTCCTTCATTTCTTCATCTTCCACTTTAAAAAGACTATCCAATACTTCACCATCAATAAACTGATCTACAGCTTGCTTTTCGTTACTTTTCTTTCCATTGATAGCTGTTTTCGACCTAGTTATCACATTCACCGTTTTGTTTACCTTTGTTTCAACTTTCTGTAGCCTTTCATAAGACTCTTGGCTAAGCAAAAGGTCGTACGATTCTCCTTTGAAATATGGCGACACACCGCATTCCAGCATAATGTAGCCATCCTCTGTAGCAAATTCTACCTTTGCCACAGGAAACTCAGTCACGTTTTTACTTATGACTGACGACAAAACAACTCGTTTCCCAGTGAACGAACTAGGCTCTACTATTTTACTTGAAACCACATCCATAAATGCACCTGTATCCAGCAAATAACTACCAGGCTTTCCATTAATTGTGCATTTCTTACATAACTGGCTTTCCACCGAGTGTGTACCACTTTTACCTTTAAAAGAGCTAACCTCCTTTCCACTGTGTACACTAGGCAATTGAGTACATACATTTCCCACAGAGACTTTGGTACCATTGTTGGGACAATCCCTTTTCAAATGCGAGCTAGAGCTACAAATGTAGCACTTACGTGGCTCGTCCGCCTTTAAAGGTGCTCTCCTACCAGACTGATTATTGTCGTTAGCTTGCGGCCTTGCTTGCGTATTGTACGCCGAAGCTGTAGTACCATTGCTCGTACCATTATTACCTGAACCATTTCTAGTACTATTGCTATTGTTACCATTACCATTGTTACTGTTCCCATAGTAACTAGTACCATTCCCTTGGTTGCCTCCATTGTTTCTGTTACCTTGACTACCTTGATAACCATTACCATTCCGATACCTGCCATAACCATTACCATTGTTACCTCCTCCACGGTAATTATTTCCGCCCTGTGGTCCGCCTTTTCCATTGTCAGAACCACTCCCCTGTCTTAGAACTGCTTCTTGGCGATTAGCGCAGTAATCGTCTGCAAGCGAAGCTAAGTTCAAAACAGACTCTTGTTTACCCTTATCAATAAGCCATACTCTTATCGGACTTGGTACCTTATTCAAAAAGTCCTCTATTAATACCTGCTGGAACAATTTTTGGAAAGAATCCCCACAATCAAGTTCCTTAACCCATTCAGTACCCAGTGTTGTCAAAGTGTGAGCAAAATCTAAGTACGTTTGTTTATCAGTTTTTTTTTGCTGACCTAAACTGGTTATGTAAAAACTGCTCTGTAACATTAAATCTTACTTTAAGAGCTTTCACACACAGATCAAACTTTGCAAAGTCATCATCAGAAAGACGCATGAGTGTTTCCCGCGCTTTCCCTGTTAACAAAGATAACAATCTGAAAGGCCACTCTTCTTTGTTAAAGCCCATCCTATCACAAATTCTAGTAAAACCAGACAAGAAAACTAATATGTTGTCTTCCTTCTCCCTGAAGGGTTGGCACAACTTCGACATGTCATAACGTTTTTCTTGTTGTACAGACTCTGTTTTTACCTTTAATTGTTCTTGCTTAAAGGACAACTCTCTTGCCTGCATTTCATCATTATGCTGCCTAGCATTTTCGCTAATACGCAGCTCATGCTCATGTTTCTCCCTCGTTAATCTATCTTCCCGTTCCCACCTCTCTCGTTCTAGCACTGCCTCCCTTGCAAATTTTTCCCTAGCTAATTCGTCCTCCCTCTCTCTTAAAGCCTCCTCCCTTCTTAATTCTTCTTTTCTTACACTTATCCTTTCCCTCTCTAATTCTTTTTCTTCGTGCCTTTCCTGCCTTTCCCTCTCTTTTAGTTCCTGTTTTTCTTGTAATTCCCTCTCTTTTTCTTCATTTATTACCCTTTTAGCCTCCTCTACAGTTTTAACTGCTTCTGCGAGATTATCAGCCAACAAAGTTTCTCCCTCCAACCCACCTTTAAACATAGCCAGAATTTCACTTTTTCGCTTAGGCGCATGCAACCCTAATTCCTCGCACACAGCTTTCAAATCAACCACAGTTTTATCACTAAGCAACTCCATTGTAAATTACTTAATTACCTAAGTAACCAACAATAAAAAAAAATAGCACCAACACGCACAACAGTTTCCGCAAGCTTTAAACAACACTTTTTTCCCAAACGCCCTAATACCAAGGTGTAAAAAAAGTTTGCCACAGCTCACCTGTTGCCGCGTTGTGGAGACGCTGCCAAGACGACTTCTACATCCAAACTGACGAACCCAGGCTTGCACTGACGATGACTTCAAACTCTATTTCGCTTCTTCCATTACCGGAATTCGCCGAAATTTTCCTTCTCACACGACGAAGTGCAGCATTACCGCCCACTCTCGCTGATAGGAATGTTCTCCGTCCCTCGTCCAGTCGCAATCTTGTCTGCCAGCTCAGCTTTTCCGTCTCTTGACTCGTCTTTCTTGAACAGCAGGAACCCCCTTTAATCTTCCTCCCACGCTGGTTGCCGCCAAAGTCGAAATTCTGCCATGGAAAGTGAACCCACTGAGTTGGAGAAGCTCACTACTACCATCTAAGTTGACATTACCGCCGACTTTCGATGCAGCTGTGTCCCTTTAACGTGAAAGTCCGGATGTAAGCCCAAACTGCTGGTTTCTTCGACGTGTAAGCCCAGCTTGACCGCTGTCCCCAATGCATTTACTTTACACTTGATGCAGACGCAATTTGCTTCACCACTGCCAATGTAGACACAAAGACAGCACCCTGACCGTTGAAACTCGAACAAATCGACATGAACTCCAGCTGCTTCCTCGACGTGAAAGTACGGCTACACCGCTGCCACCAATGTAATTTCAAGGGTTCACTGCAGACTTGTTAAATTCAAACTTCTTTACTTCTTCCTTAGACATAACGCAATTTACAAAAATAAACATTTAACAATCCGCACATGAATCAAGAAATTGTCCAACAAGACAGTTCGTGCATAGAGTTCTGTCCTTGTTGCGTTCTTGTTGGGAAAGACCACTTTTCGCGCCAAACCATCTTTAATATAAGGGCTAGTTCTCGCTACAAAATATGGAAACAGTTTCCGTAAAAGGAACGCACGTGTCTCGCACGTGGAATAATAACCAAAAACCCGGCATTCGAAAGTTGGTCAATGTTTCTTTTCATCGTTCCAGTAGAACACCATAATTAGCTCTAATTATAGTCATTAGGTAATTACGGTCAAGTCAGCAAGCAAGAGATGGCAACTTTACAGTCCCAATAAAAACCGAAACTGAGAATATTCGAACATTTAGAAGCGCGTCAGTACGAGACTTTCATCCTATTTCAAAAAAATAATGGTTTTCAATTTTTCTTTTCGTTTTTGTCTTTTCTGAGGCACCGTGTGGCTCTTCAAAATATTCGACGGAATATCCAGCTATTCCTGACAACAATCGACGACAGGTCCACAACGTCCAAAACATTAGATCCAAATAAGGTCCAATTGGTCCATAAAAGACATTCATTGCAGGTCCACTTAACCTGACCATGAGACAGATCTGGCGGTCCATAAGATGTCCAGCTAGCATTCAACTCACACCAGTTTTGAAGTGAAGTGAAGTGAAGTTTATTGCTCCAAGTGGTCAAAACGCAGTACAAAAGGAAAAAATGAGTAAAACTATAACAAGCTTACAGAAAACCATTGGAACAAAGGTCTCGCTTGAGAAAAACTTGAGTGCGTGGCAAAAACAAAATCGAATTATACGTATAAGAAAAATGTATTAAAATATATTATTCTGTATAAAATTATGTAAAAAATTGCAGCAAAACAAAAACGAACCCAGTAAATGTGACAATGTGACAATAAAACAAACAATTGCTACTGGAATGCACTAATGTAGAAACAAATCCTATTTCATGGTATACCAGTGAGACTTTCAACTTCGTCCTTGGTTAGTAACCATGAACGATGCTCTTGGCTAAATTTGACAATGTGACAAACAATGTGACAATGTGTGCTCTTGGCTAAATTTATAATTATCGTTTCGGCACGAATAGCAAAAGGACCCTGGTTGTACACTTTGGGAGCAACGTAGGAGAGGAACTTTATGAGCAGCCTCAGGCTTTGTTTTTAGAAACATAACCTTTTGCTCATGCACATGCAGCACGGGTGCTATTAAGGCTTCCAACTTGCATCCAATTTTGCACAGATCTGACCTTTTAGGGACATAAGCTTGAGGTATATTTTCTTTGCAACTACCACTCACTTACTGTTAAATAATACCTACCCTTGATTGATGTTTAAGTAGCCAATGCGCTAATGTCATGGTTCACAACGGAACGTAACGGCGAACTGAATGTTTGCATGCTTCGACTCTGAATCAGCCATATGCAGTATAAGGTTAAGGATGCTGATTAAACGTTACGTTTTGACGTCTTGCTTCGTAGATGTTTGTTTTCGAGTATTTTATTGTTTTCTTAATTCGACATTACATTTTGTGTTGAAATGAGCAGCGTGTCAGGTTTTAAGTAATAAATTGCAATTGATTACTTAACGTTAACGGATTATTTTCACAATTCATATAGAAAGTAAATAAATTACAGCTCAGGTCCAAACCATCTCCGATTGCAATCTAATCATCTGCTCACTGCCTTGTATTATTTCTTCAGTTGACCGTTTTGTTCATCACTATTGTTTACTTCATGCAACTGCTGTCTTGCAAAGCTACGGGTCTAATCACAGCCACCTACAGTAAAGGCCGGAACAAATCAATACAAATTAGGCGAGTAAAATCAACCATTGACATAGAAGGAAGCGAAGCGCAAGTTTGCTAGGTGCTGCCATCTCTACACCAAGCGGCGAAATTTCAAACTAACCAACGAGGGTTCCAAATTCTGTCAACCGATGACGCCACTTGGCAAACTAGTCGCGTCGGTATTTGTCGCGCCTTCTAGCGGAGCATTGTGGAAGGCAAAGTTGATCCGGCCGTTACTGTAGGTGGCTGTGGTCTCATCCAGTGTTATTAAAGCGAAATGCGCTAAAACGTACGCTAAAGAGCATGATTGATTTTTTTAAAAATGAAGAAAATTTTAAAAGAGGTAAAGGAAGCACAAAGCACAACAACGAATACATATGAACTAACGAGATACGGTTCTAGAGTAGTGATTGGGAGGTGGTATAGGTTTGACTCCTGGTCACGTCATTTTAGTTATAGACGGTAAAAAGGCTTACCTACTGGCATGATTTTCGTGATTGTGCTTTGTGTTTCCTTTACTCTTATACCACTTCTTTAAAATTTAACTTATAAACTGATTTTCTTTGTAATTTAATTTACAAGACTTATTTGGCAGTAATTAAAATTACTCGACTGAGCGAGAAATGCTGTAATACGCTAGTTTATTTTCTATATTCATAGGATAGAAACCTATATATTATATAACTTCTGAGTAGTATTCCACAGGGCAGCACTTTTCTGCTCTATTATATATGATATCTGCCCAATGCTACACAGGGCAATTTTTCCTGCTCCACTTATATGATTTCTGCCCAGTGGTCCACAAGGCAATGCTTTGCTGTCCCACTTGTATGATATCTGCCCAGTGGTTCACAGGGCAGTGCTTTGCTGCTCCACTTGTATGATTTCTGCCTAGTGCTCCACATGCAGTACTTTGCTGCTCCACTTGCATGATTCCTGCCCATTGCTCCACATGTCAGTG